>JAQQSZ010002988.1:0-14584 GCA_028646595.1 Phalanger gymnotis
ATGATACACATGTGGCCCATGTTGAATTGCTTGACTTCTTAGGGAGGGTGGATGGGAAGGGAAGAGGGGAGAGAATTTGAAACTCAAGGTTTTAAAAAAATAGATGTTCAAAAGTAAAATTTTTTTTTCATGCAACTAGAAAATAAGATGCACAGGCAATGGGGCATAGAGATTTATCTTGCCCTACGAGAAAGGAAAGGAAAGGGGGATGGAAGGGGAATGTGGGGGTGGAGGGGAGGGCAGACTGGGGAACAGGGCAACCAGAGTGTACGCCATCTGGAGCGGGGCGGGGGGAGGAAATGGGGAGAAAATTTGTAATTCAAATGCCTGTGAAAATCAATGCTGAAAACCAAACATGTTAAAAATGAATTAAAATTTTTTTAAAAAAGTACTGAAGTGGATGAAAATCTGATGGAGGAAGAAGAAGATTAATTTAAGAGGCAGCATGGTACAGTTGAAACAACACAAGCTTTGGAGTTACAAAGGACCTGGGTTCAACCCAACATTGATACTACCATTGAGACTCTAGACAAGTCATTTACTTCTGTGGCTTTAAGTTAACTCATCTACAAAACTATCATACTAAATGTCCTGAGCTCCCTTCTAGTCCTATGACCCTATCAACCTTCTTCCTAAAAAAGGAATGGGCAACCTGCAGCCTCGAGGCCACATGTGGTCTTCTAGGTTCTAGGGTGTGGCTTTTGGTTGAGTCTAAGTTTTACAGAACAAATCTTTTTATTAATGGGATTTGTCTGTAAAGTTTTAATTTAGTCAAAGGGCTGCACTTGAGGACCTAAGGAGCCATATATGCCCTCAAGGCTACAGGTTCCCCACCCCTGTCCTAAAAGAATATGACAAAACTTACAAACAACAATAAATGTGAATTACAGAATGAATAACAAAACCAAACAACACAATTTGATCCCCATAAGAAACATATACAAAGAGCAAAGAAATTCATACATTCTATTTAAGTTTTAGGAATAAAAAATTATAGCTAGCAAAAAAGAAAATCACTCAAAATAAGAAGTAGGAAAAAAATTTCTCTTTGTTAGATGAATCTATAAAAGTAGGAATTGCAAGCATATGATCTGGAAAACATTGAATGTTAAAATCCATGATATTGAGAGGGATGGACAAATAATTTACCTTATGAATATCTTTAAAGTTTGGAATGCTTCATAAATTTGCATGTTTCATTATCCAGGGATCATGTACATTTTCTCTTTATTATTACAAATTTAATAAATTGGCTACATGAAACCCTATTATGCTTATAGGATTATAGGCAATAGCAGTTACCAGACTTCTCAGCCCACAAATGCCAAAGACAACTGAGCAGGTCAGTGGGAAAACAGCTGGATCTGGGTAAGAAAAGCACGTGGTATAGCCCCAATACTGGGGCAGTTGAGGTGGCTGCAGGGACAGCAGCAGGTAGCTCCAGTGGCTGCTTTCAGAGCTCCAGCATGGCTGCTTTCAGCCCCAGGCCCACAAGGTTGGAGGAATCAAGTGGGGGATCACAGTGGGAGTGCAGGGAGTGCTTTCCGGGTGCAGAGGCAGGGTTCTCTTGCTTTGTCCTTCTTGGATCTGGGTCACGGTCCTAGTTGGCAGTTCTTGGGGGAGGAGGAGTGCTGGTATGGCAGAGCTTGTGGCGACTCTGGAGTAGATGTAGCTCTGAAAACAGCAGTACTAGGCCCCTGAAGCTTGGAACAAAGCACTGTTCATTATAAAAGCAGTCATACCTTGACAAAAAGCTCAAGGGTCAAGTAGTTGGCTGGGAACATGAGCAGGAAGCATAAAAAGACTCAGACTCAGGCTCAGACTATAGAATTTTTTTTTTTGGTGACAAAGACCAAAACATATGGCCAGAAAAAGTCAAAGAGCTTACATCAAAAGCCTCCAAGAAAAGTATAAATTGGTCTCAGGTCATGGAAGAGCTCAAAAAGGATTTTGAAAATCGAGTAAGAGAAGTAGAGGAAAAAATGGGCAGAGAAATGAGAGCGATGCAAGAAAATCATGAATTATAGATGATAAATCAGGTTGTGCAAACTTCATGCTCCCTTAAGGCTCTGCCTTGGGTCTTTTCATTTGCTGTCCTTCACCCCCAGAATGCTCTCTGGCTTTGCTTCTTCTATCCTGTCTTCACTGACTTCCTTTAAGAACAAGATTAAATACCATGTTTAGGAAAATAACTTTCCCAGTCCTTTTGAATTCCAGAATCTTCCCTCTTGGACTGTATCCAAATTACCCTGATTATTTGTTTCCCACTTTGGAATGTGAGCTCCTTGATGGCAGTGATTATGTATGTACATTTTTGGTATCCCAACACTCAAGACAATAGGTGGCACATAATGAGCACTTAATAAATGCTACAGATTAGTCGAACCATTAGCAATATTAATCATTTTGAACCATTGGTATGACATCTAAATTCAATAATAAAAAAATAGGAACCAATGAAAGACATAGGTACAAGGATGTGCTGGAGTTGGTTGAACCAGCTCACAAAAACTGATGGTTAAATTTTTGCTGTGAGCATTTACACCTCAGATACTATCAAATGTTACAAATTCAAGCTTAATGTGTTGTTTTATTGAGTGTCTAGCCATAACAAAAGTGATGGAGAAAATGTTTTTGTTGTGGATTAAGCTTATATATGTGTGTGCATGTATATATGACAAAAATATTTGTATAAAACCAAAGCAGGTAATATATTCGATGAATAAAAATTATAAAATTTCACAACAAAAATAAAACAAAGATATCCCCTTTTCCTTCTGTTATGTGTGTTTTTTTTCTAGAAATGCTAGCAATAACAACACACAAATTAAAAGAAAGTAAAGGCATAAAAATATGAAAAGAAGAGGGAAAATTATCACAATTTACCAATGACATCATCAATTGCATGGAATATGAATAACATAATAATAATATTATTTATATAGCTTTAAAATTTATAAAGCTTTTTATATTTTTATCTCATTTTATCCTTACAAAAATGCTAAGGTGGGTACTATTATTTTTCTCATTTTACAAATGTGGGAAAGGTTTTGAGACTTGTACAAGGTCACATAGCTAATTAGTATCTTTGGTAAGATTCAAACTAAGAATATCCCGAAAAGAAGTTCCTCACCCTATGTGCTATACTAACCAAGCTTTCTCTTAAAAAATCCTAAGGAATCAGCAAAGAAACTAATCAGAAAAAAATTAATAGATTTGTTCAAGTGACAGACTACAAAATGAACCCACAACAGTTAAAACAATTTCATATATCAGTAAGAAAATGCAGGAGGCTGTAAAGGAACAGTAATCTCCATTCAAAATAACTACAAAATACATAAAATACCGGGGAGTCAGTCTATCAAAGCATGCTGAGTAATAGCAGAGAAAGAATTTTTCACTAAAAGTGGGGGTCTAGGGCTATTTCAGACACTAGAGGAGTCTTCAAAACTCATTCCTAGGCCATGCCAATATAACAAACATGACAATATGAGCAAAATTAATGTATATATTTTCTAAAGGAACAATACAGGTACCAAAGGGATATTTTATAGAACCAGATAAAATGATTTTAAAAAGTAATGTAGAGTAACAAAAACTTTTCAAAGAAAAGAATGGGAAAAGAGAGGAATGAAGAGGGAATAGAGCAAAAACTTTAACAATTCTTTTTTTTTCTCTCTGTCTCTGTCATCACATTAAACACATGATGGCAATATTATGTAAATGCTTAGACAAATCAGTGAACTTGGTATAGTGAATATTCCCTACACAACCTGTCCTTGTTTTCTGGGTCTGTCTCTAGTTGTTTTGTGTATGTACGTATGTTTTTTTTTTTTTTTATCAAGGCGTCCTATATTTCTTCTAACATGTCAAAGAAATTAAGGCACTGTGGTATGGAGAAAAGGGCACAATCAGAAAGGTCTGGGTTCAAATCCTGTTGCTCAAACAAATTGACTGTGTGGACATGGATAAGTCACTTAACACCTCTGATCATCAGGAAACTCCCTAAGATTCCTCTACTAAGTTATAAATTGCTCTCCATATGTATCGGGAGAGGGGATTCCCTCACAGACAAATTCACAGGTGGTCTTTGACATGTTGATTAATGCAGCACTCAGACTTGTCCATCTGTTCTCCCTTCACTCTAAATACATGATTATCCCATCTACTTTTACAGTCATTCATGCCCTTGATAATGACTTTTTTCACAACTTCTTGCCTTAAAATAATTACCAACAACACGAAACAATAGATGTGTATGCAGGTGGTATGTGCGGCATATGTGTGTAACTTCAGACACACACACAGACACAAATATATTATGTATGTATGTATATATGTATATACACATAAGTTCAATTCATTTGTTTTCAGTTGTGCCCAACTTTTCATGACCCCATTTGGGGTTTTCTTGACAAAGATATTGGAATAGTTTGATGAACTGAGGCAAAGAGGGTTAAGTGGCTTGTCCAGGGTCACATAGCTAGTAATCATCTGAGGCCAGATTTGAACTCAGGAAGATGAGTCTTCCTGATTCCAGGCTTAACACTTTATCTACTGTGCCACTTACCTGCCTTATATATGTACAAATAGGTGTATATATGCATATACACATATTCATATGCATGTATATACATTGATGGATTAAAATAAAACTATCCAATTTTCCAACCACTTGTCACACTCTAGGTAAACAATTTCTTTCCTACCATGTTCCATTATAGATATTTGGACTCATTATTTCATTATATGATCACTACTAATAATAGGCATATTTAAGTACATATTCAATGTCCTTTATATACATTAGGGTCAATGTTGTATAGAGGTTAGCCTCAAATTAGCCTCAAAGGTAGGAAGACTTTCTCTGATAAATATTAGATGTATGACCCTAGGCAAGTAACAATCCTTCCTTGCTTTAGGTAACTCTGTTGAAATGGGCAGCTAGATGATGCAGTGGGTAGAGTGCCAGGCCAGGAGTCAGGATGACTCCTTTTTAGGAGTTCAAATCTGGCCTTAGACACTTACTCGCTCTGTGAACATGGGCAAGTGACTTAGCTTCATTTGCTTCAGTTTCCTGAGCTAGTAAAATTAGCTAGAGAAGGTAATGCCAAACCCCTCCAGTACCTTTGCTAAGAAAGACCCAAATGAGCTCATGAAGTGTCAAAAAGACTGAAATGACTAAACAACAACTGGATAGAAAAGAAGGTGCTGACCTGCATTAGTAGAGTTGGATTCCTAATTTGGGTGTTTCTCTCACCCAATGAAATCACAAGTCCTTTCCTTAGCTCCTCTAGATATACTGTGACCTTAGACAAGCTATTTAATTTCTAGTGACCCAAGCCCCAGGACTGCCTAGCAACCAAAAGGTTATTGATTTGCACTGAGAGAGGGAATTCCTCAAGTTGGTTCCTCCGTGCCAGTTAAATGAGATCTAGACTCCAAACAATAATATGCATGAAGCATGATGCTAGATTTTGATGATAAAATAGTGAAATAATATTTAGTCCTTTCTTAGAAGAAATGTATAATCAAATAGGAGAAGTATATTTGTGTTCTTTTGAAAGAAGCTACTAGAGAGATATATTTTCCCTGAGCTATCCTTTTGGGCAGCCAGGCATGGTTTTCTTGACCCCTTAAAATAAAAAAAAAAAACTAAGAGGATATGGGTCAGAATAGCTACTTACAGTAGTTTTCTTCATGACAAATCAGCTTTTAGGAATCTCTTTAGAAGCTATGTCAGACAACTCTTACTTAGGATGGTAGCATTAAAATTATTGATTCCTCAAGAAATGCCTGGATTTCTCAACATAGCAAAGTAGGGGAAGGGGAAGGAAGATGTGAAGAGACTGATAGCACATGTAATTTATTCTACAAACTGAACTATGAAAAAGGAGGAAGTTGCTCTCATTGGATTTGTTTTAAGGAGGGAATACCAAACACATTCAATTAGGTATCTTACCCTATAGGAAAGCAGGGGGGAAGGGGATAAGGGGGGTTGATAGAAGGGAGGGCAGATTGGTGGAGGAGGTAGTCAAAAGAAAACACTTTGAAAAAGGACAGGGTTAAAGGAAAAAACTGAATAAAGGTGGACAGGAAAGGATGGAGGGAAATATAGTTAGTCTTTCACAACATGACTATGATGGAAGTGTTTTGTATAAGGATACATGTATAACCTAAATTGAATTGCTTGTCTTCTCAAGGAGGGTAAGTGGGGAGGAAAGAAGGGAGAGAATTTGGAACTCCAAATTCTAAAAACAAATGTTAAAAACTGTTTACATGCAACTGGGAAATGATATCCAGGCAATGGGGTACAGAAATCTATCTTGCCCTACAAGAAAGTAAGTGGAAAGGGGATAATGGGGGTGTGGAGCAGGGTGATAAAATGGAAGGCAGAGGGGTGGAGCCAAGATGGTGGCTGGAAAACAAGGACTCACTTAAGCTCTCCCCCAAATACCAACAAACACCTATAAAATGACTCTAAACAAATTCTAGAGCTACAGAACCCACGAAATAACAGAGGGAAACAAGTCTCCAGCCCAAGTTGGCCTGGATGGTCCCTGGGAAGTTTATTGCACTGGATTGAGAGAGGTGCACAACCTAGCATGGGCCAAAACAGGACAGACAAGGCCTGGAGTAGATCAGGGGGAGCAGAACTCAGGGCCCTGAATTACTGAGCTGTGGCAGCTACTAGACTTCTCAACCCACAAACACCAAAGACAATGGAGCAGGTCAGTGGGAAAACTGCTGGATCTGCATGAGAGAAGTGCCTCTTACATTTACTAGCTGTGTGACTCTGGGCAGGTAGCTTCACCTTGTTTACTTCAGTTTCAGATAGAAAAGGAAATGGCAAACCACTTCAGTGTCCTTGCCAAGAAAAGCCCAAATGCTGTCATGAGAAGACTGAAAAAATATTGAACAACAACCATATATATTTATAAGGTAAAACTTAAAATGTCTGAGCTAATTAGCATAAAAATGAATGGCATTTCAATGTATATACATTTGTTTCCATTTTTAAATAGTAGATACATCCCTACAAGTGAAGGCAGATTCTAAAGTTACAGTTAATTTGTGGAACTTCACTCATTCAGAATCCTGAATTTCATGCACAAATTGGACTAGTCTGTGTTATGCTCATTCTGGAAATGAGCAAGGAGTAAATAAGGTGGGAATGACCAATTGTTGCAACCATCTCATTACAGATTTAATTTCATTTAAAAGTCTCTCTTTTCTATGCTCCTTTGGCCATTATAATAGAATAAAATTAACCAAAGCTAGGTTGTATTTTATAGTTGACTATTGTGAAAATATGTTTAACGTGAATGTATATGTAGAACCTATATTGGATTACATGTTATCTTGGGGTGGGAGGAAAGGAGAGAGTGGGGGAGAAAATTTGGAGCTCTAAAACTCATGGAACTGAGTGTTATAAAAAACAAAAAATATTAAAATCTCCAAAGCACAAAAACATTCCATTTCCCATGCAGCTTCCTCCTAGATATCATCATCATAATGAAAACAATTTTGAGTAATAATATGTTCTAATTATAGAATACAGTCATCACAAATTATTTTTCATCAGGTCTAGTTGCCCAGTTTATCAAACCTATTCCTGTTTTGTTTCTGAGCAAAATATGAATGCCTTAGTAATTTTTATTATTTCAAGGCCATTACATTAAAGGAGACAATCATAAAAATTATTTTTTAATTCAGAGCAAAATGAACACATAAGCCTATATTTTACACTGGAAAAAGCCTATTTCTAATTTTCAAATGAAAAATATAATATTTTATTACATTAAGACATGTACATGTATGTATATAAATTTGTAAATATTTGTATGTTTATATCTCTATATACTTACAAGTATATAGAGATATACACATAGAAATATTTTCTTTCCTTCCTTCCCTCCTTCCTTATCATCTTCTTTTCTTCTTTCCTTCTTTCCTTTCCTCTCACCTTCCTTCCTTCCTTTTTCCCTCCCTCTTTCTTGCTTTCCTTTGTGCTTCTTCCACAACATATGAGATTTAGGCCAGAAAGGCAGAGTGACTAATTGATTAAGTGGTGGGATTTCCCTTCATCTTAATAAAGATAGAGGACTACCTAGAAGAATATTCCATATACTGCCCGATGTAGTCATTTTATTGTTTGTTTTTGGCTTAACTTTGTTATTGTTGTTATTATTGTTGTTGCTGTTATAAGGAAGGGTTTAATAAAGATGAATATTAAGAGATATACCAGAAAGAAGCAAAAGGCATCACTCTCTCTCTCTCTCTCTCTCTCTCTCTCTCTCTCTATATATATATATATATACTATATATATATATATACATATATATGTATGTAAATATATATATACATATACACACATACATATTATATATATATATAACTTACAAAAATTGTTTTTCATTTCACTTTTTCGGATTGATACCTTTTGTTTTTTCATCACATTTACTTCTGAATATATTCCTCTCCAGTTTCTCTTCCAAGCAAACTTTCCTTTGAAATAAAGAAAAAAGAAAAACTCAGCAATACAATGTCTGACAGCATATATAATATTTTATACCCACGATACCCTAGGTCTGCAAAGAAGACAGAGAGGTATATTTTTCTCAACCCTTTTTTCTGTGGCCAAGCATTATTGCTATAATTCTACAGCATTCACTTTCATTCTTTTAAATAAATCCTTAAATATAAATTGTATATTAAATGTGAGGTCAATATATGACATTCATAGTGATGTAGTGGTTACTTTTTGCCCTATAACCTTCCTTCAGTTATGGAAGTAAAGGATGAGAGAGGGAGGGACCCTCAGGGGAAAGGATAGAAGCCCATTCACATCAAGTCCTTATGCAAAGGATATTTTAGAAATAGAGAATGCTGAGGGGAATTTATTCCATTCCTGGTTTGTTCTTAGTGATTTCATGGGGTAGGTGGGGTGAGGAGGGGAATGGAGAGTTGTTTTACATGTACTGCTTGATCCATCCATGAAGGCCTGTCCCACACTTCGCCTTCATAGAAAATGAAATTTTAAAGTTGTGCCTCTTTCCTTGTCGTATTCATAGTTGCATTACTAAACACAATACCCATCAGTTTAGTGCCAATGTGTCCAATTTCTTCACCTACAAAGTAAAGATCATAGTGCTGATCACCTATGAGGCTTTGAAAATATAGGACTTTTAAAGTAGGGGGTCCTACCCCTTTAATGATTAATAATATAACAGTGGTAAGGGACCCAGTCCTGGAAGCTGGGGTCCTGTCTCAGGATTGGCTGTCCTCATTGTCCCTCAGTACAGCAATCTTCCCAGATGACTTCTTTTCCCATTTTAACATCACGCGGTTGAAACAGGCTTATGCCAGTTCTTCTGTTCTGATGGCTGAGCCGAAAGGACAGGAAATCATTACAGTGAAAACATTTCTAGCAAAGGTCACTTTAATAGAAAATTACATCAATCACCTTGAAGAAGAAAAAAAAGTACATTTCAATTGATGTCATTTGTCCATGGGATGGCATCAGCTTTACTTTCTAACCTGAGTTACTAAAAAGTTAGTCTAACTCTCCATGAAAGCACATTAAAAATTAACTGCCATCAGCAGTGATTTGAATCTTTGGAAAGGCAGGAGGGAGATACTTATTAGCTAATTCCTGTCTAAAGCTAAATGGTTACCCATTAAGTGGGGTGAGAGTGCATTTTTTGTTTCTTTGTGTGCATATCATTGTGGACATCTCTCTGAATAAGACAGATAAGTGCTTACTTTTAAATATATTTTCCTGCCACTAGTTTTTGTATGATAGTTTGAGATTTGTTGATGAAAAGGAAAGATTTCTTGCTTTAATACAGATCTTATGAGACAAAGTGACCCAACAGAACCAGAAGCATAGAGCAGAAGGAAATAATCCATACCCAAACAAGAATAACTTCTAAATTATACTGCAAAATGGTTGTTCAGCCTTTTACTTGACTGTCTCCACAGAAAAGGACCCTTCTTTATGATACCTTATGACAGAGGCCTAGAAAGAACTACTCAACCATCACTATATCAAGACACTCCTGATGTCCCAAGCTATTCATGATGTCCCTCAATTATCTTGTATTAATTTTGGATGCATTTGGTATATACTTTGTATACCTATATATGTACCTGTTGCTTCCTCTAATGTATGTTACTTAAGATTTGGGAATATTTGGGTTTTTTTGCTTTTGTATGTCCAATGCCAAAACTCAGTACCTGATACTCTTAGCCACTTAATAAGTACTTGTTTTATTACTCAATTCCACTTTTGGATAGTTCTATGTTATTTTTTTTTGTTTTGCTTTCCTGATGTCAAGGTGTATTTGCATTATTTCTAGTTTAGCTCTGTAGGGGCAAATAGAATAAATCTAATCCATATCCCTGAGAACAATCCTTCAAATACTTGAAGGAAGTTATTTTCTCCCTTTGTCTTCTTTCTTCTCCATGCTAAGCATCCCAAATTTCTTCAACACATCTTTACATGGAATGAATTTGAAGCCTTTCACCAGCCTTATGCACCATTCCAATCTAATCTAACAAGAACCTAATATACATATGGCACTCTTGATCCTGCTAGGCCTATGAAGACAAAGCAAAACAAATAAAATAACAACAAAAATCATGCAGGTCTTAAAAGAGTTAACATTCTGCATTATAATGTTGGAACAGATTTTTAAAAGGAGGCTGGATTAATCAGTTTTCTTAAAATTTATGAATGGAAGCAGTTTTTTTTCTCTAAATTATAAAAGTCAATTTGTATTTACTGAATTATTTTTATTTAGGCTTTTTAATGCTGATAATTACTCAAGAGCAGAGATCATATCTCTTTTAACCATGTATCTACCTCAGGGGCTACACAATGCTTTGCTCATAGTAGTTACTAATTAAAAATTAATCAAAGAACAAATGATCAACTGTCTTTGACAGACTGTACTACACTGGCACTGGCAAATACTCTAGTATCTGATGTCTTTGCTCTGTGGTATGGTAGAACTAACACAAAATCAAAAAAGAATTGGAAATATAGAAGAGGAATAATAAGTCTATTATGTCTTTGTACATATGTCCATGAATCACTGAACCTAAAGTTGGCAGCCCAAAGTAAAACTAAAATCACGAGAGGCTGAGAGTTGAGATATTTGAGACTATTTGTGAAATGTCTTCTGACAACCACTTTGAATTTTGATTAATGTTTATAACATTTGTGAACCATGGGCAGTATTTTAACAACTAACATTAGAAGTGGGAGAAACATGTCTGATGAGTATGCCTATAGATGTAGGAGATCAGATAATGACAGGAGAAAGGACTTTGAATTTGCATTATATGCATGGGAAGCAACAACAAAACCAAGAAATAAAAAGACATTCTGTATAAGCTGCTTAAAACTTTTTGGATGCTTCTGGGGAGGGGAAATTAGTATGAAATACTCAACTACAAAGCAATTTATGAATGAAAATTGTGTCTCACAAAATGTTGCCCTTTGTTTTTCAGTTCTCAGGGAGGGGGCAGTGTTTCTTAAGATCTAGATTTTTGGATTTGAATAGAGAAAGAACTGGCGTCTTCCCAAGATAAGTGATAATGAGACAAACAGGTAGATAGAGAGATGATAGGTAGAGATACATGTATATAGATGATGACAGTTACCTAGAAAAAGAGAGATAAAGTGATAGGAAAAGGAGAAGAAAGTATGGAAATGGCCTGGAGGTAAAATGAGTAAAGGTTTGGATCCAGGGAAGAAAAGGCTGAAGTCCACCTGTGAGAACCTAGGATAGTTCAAGAGGAAGCATCCTAGTTTCCAAAGGATAGCAACTGGAGATAAAATCTAGAGATGCCCAAGAAGTGAGGTCAATACATTCATTCATTCATCCATTCATTCATTCTTTTGGTTGTTTAATAAATATTTATTTAGCACCCATTATTTTTGCATTACTATGTCAATAGGTGTTACAGTGGATGCTGTTAAGAACCTGTTTGCTTAGCCATCATTGACAAAACACTAAGTTGTCAATATTATCACTTGACACTAAATTCCATACCATTTGTTTGGACTAAATAGGAAGTGGAAGTAAGGATAATAATCTGCCTCTCCTCATTCAGCTACGGTCAGAATAATAACAGTTCCAATAAGTAATATTGCCTATTCTAGATTAAGGAGAAGCTTTCTGTTCATGAATAGTGAAAGACTCCTTTGATCCAAAACTGCCATCTTTCTCACCATGTCCACTGCATTTCAGTTCTGTCAGAGCTTGTAATATGTTACCTCCAACTTTAAAGAGAGTAAAATTGGACTAGGCAGAATGAGATGCTAGCAAGAGAGAAAGAAATAATCAATAAAGTAGAAATAAAACTTGAAAATCCACAAAGTAGAAAAGGTCACTTTTTATAAGCCAACTCTTATTTTTAGTTTGAGTATTTTATATTTTGGAAAGTATTACCCTATTTCTTTTTGTTTTCATTTTTGTTATCATGTAACTATACTATTACATTCTAATTACTATTTTTATTTCTTAAAATTTTGTTGTGATTTCACCTTATTCATATGCTATTTTATTGATTTAATTTTTCTGCCCTCTTCTTTATAATTAGATTGGCTAAAAGTGTAAAAAAAATATTCAGAGTTTCAAAGAACTAGATTTTAGTTTTATTTGTCGTTACTATGGATTTGTCTTTGTGATTTATTTCCCCTCTAATTTTTAATATTGCCTCTTCTGTTCTTGTATTAGGTTTCTTTATTTGTTGACTTTCTAATTCTTTTATTTTTTAAAAGAAGTCCATATTTTATTACATAATATATTTTTAGTTTTAAGCATTGATTTCCACAAGATTTTGAGTTACAAATTTTCTCCCCATTTATTCCCTCTCCCCCACTCCAAGATGGCATATATTCAGATTGCCCCATTCCCCAGTCAGCTGCATCTCCTGTCGTCACATCCCCCCCATCACCTCTCCCCTTACTTTCTTGTAGGGCAAGATATATTTCTATGCCCTATTGCCTGTATATCTTATTTCACAGTTGCATGCAAACCAACTCCTTTTTTTGAGCATCTGCTTTTATTCGAGTTTATTTATTGAGTTATTATTTATTTGAGTTCCAAATTCTCTCCCCTCTTCCCTTCCCACCCACCCTCCCTAAGAAGGCAAGCAATTCAACATAGGCCACACATGTATCATTATGTAAAACACTTCCACAATACTCATGCTGTGAAAGACTAACTATATTTCCTTCTATCCTATTCTGCCCCCCTTTATTCAATTTTCTCCCTGTTGCAACAATTTGGCTAGGAGCTGCTGTGGGGGTGTAAAACCAACAACAGCCAGCTCACAGAATGCTGCAAGCCCAGGTTGTTTTGATCTGCTTTATTGAGGAAAGCAACGTTAAGATGTTAACGATCTTACTTTAATCCAACATACAAATATCATTCACTTAGTTCAGGGGGAAAAGCCTGAATTTCAGAGCAAATACAAAGAAATTACAAACATAAATTTATAAACAGACCAAATACAGTTCAGAGCTATCAACATCTGAGTTCAGCCGGGAGCTCGACAGCAGCTGGCTCAGTGTCACGTATCACTACTGCGGTGGCTCAGAGCTCAGAAAAAGGAAAGCCAACCCCTGGTTTTATATATCTTGTTCAGGTTCAAAGGTGAGTCACACATGCAACTCACTCACATGACCTAAAATCATCACAAAAATGCGACTTAAAACCACGTGGTCTAAAAGCCTCTGATGTCACAAATATGTCACTCAAACCCATGTAAACTAGGTTTTCCCTTGAGGCAAGGAGGTCACGAAAGACTCTTAATTTAATCAAGGAAACAAAGGCCAAATTCTTCAAGGGCACATGGTTGAATAAGTGCTAAGAGCCCATCTTGATTCCCAATATACTCCCTTGACCTTGTCCCTTTTCAAAAGTGTTTGTTTTTGATAACCTTCTCCCCCTATCAGCCCTCCCTTCTATTATGTACTACTTTTTATCCCCTTCCCCTACTTTCCTGTGGGGTAAGATATCCAATTGAGTGTGCATGTTATTCCCTCCTTAAGTTAAAAAATGATGATAGCAAGATTCACTCTTTCACCCTCACCTGCCCCCTCTTCCTCCCAACAAAACTGTTTTTTTCTTGCCACTTTTATGTGAGATAATTTACCCCATTTTATCTCTCCCTTTACCCCTCTCTCAATATATTCCTCTCTCAACCCTTAAATTTATTTCATTTTTTAGATATTATCCTTTCATATTCAACTCATCCTGTGCCCTCTGTCTATATTCACTTCAGCTACCCTAATACTGAGAAAGGTCTTCTGAATTACACACATCATCTTTCCATGTAGAAATGTAAACATAACAGTTCCACTTTAGTAAGTCCCTTCTGAATTCTCTTTCTTTTTTACTTTTTCATACTTCTCTTGATTCTTGTGTTTGAAAGTCAAATTTTCTATTCAGCTCTGGTCTTTTCACTGAGAAAGCTTGAAAGTCCTCTATTTTATTGAAAATCCATAATTTGCCTTGGAGCATGATACTCAGTTTTGCTGGCTAGGTGATTCTTGGTTTTAATCCT
>JAQQSZ010002989.1:0-14583 GCA_028646595.1 Phalanger gymnotis
TGTTTTGGTCTTCTTTGCCCCCAAAGAAGGATTCCAGAGTCTGAGACTGAATCTGGGTGAGTTTTTGCTGCCTGGCCATCTTCCCAGCCAACTCACTTGACCCTTGAGTTTTTCAGCGGGGTATGACTGCTTGTAGACTAAAGAGTTCTAAGTTCCAAGCCTGGGGGGATGCACCAGCTCTGCCACACCAGCACTCCTCCTTTCCCAAGAACCCCCAACCTGGACTGGACTTAGATCTTCAGCAGGCTCTTCATTCCTGCAGTGATCTGCCACTTAATTCCTCCCACCAGGTGGGCCTGGGGCCAGAAGCAACTGCAGCTGTAGTTCTGTAGCTGCCCCACCTCTGCTGCCCCTGGGGTGGTGGCTGAACTGCAAACTCTATCCCAGTCCCCAGCAGCTTCTCCCACTAATCTACTCTGTTGTCCTTGGTATTTGTGGGTTGAGAAGTCTGGTAACTGCCACAGCTCACTTATTCAGGGCGCCAAGGCACACTCCGCCCAGCTGCAGTCTGGTCAGTCCGGCTCAGCTCAGCGCCGCTCCCCTCTGCTCCCAGCTCCATGTGGGACAGACCTTACCCAGAAACCATCCAGGCTGTCCTAGGCTAGAGCCCTGCTTCTCTATGCTATTTTGTGGGTTCTGCAGTTCTAGAATTGGTTCAGAGCCATTTTTATAGGTTTTTGGAGGGACTTGGCGGGGAGCTCACGCTAGTCCCTGCTTTCCAGCTGCCATCTTGGCTCCGCCCCCCCTAAAATTTTCCAATACTTCTAAGGAGTTGTTGTGATGCAGGAACCATTATTCCTCATTAAAATAAAGCTACATAAAATTTCCCTTTAAAATTTTAAGTCAGCTACCTAAAAGAAGGGATTAATATAAACCTGGATAGCAAAAGCACTGAGTCACTCTCTAGCCAAAAGGTGCTACCTCCCTTTTGTTCTAGATTGGCTTCCTTTGCTGGAAACTGAGGGCTAAGAACAACAGAACACTAGCACTTGAGAATTACCAGAATTGATTCCTGTCCTAGAATAAAAATTGTAAAACAATTTGCAAACTATTATTATTATTACCAAAAGGTCTGAGGCCCTTGCTCACTTTTTCAACAGTACTTACTATCTATAAGAAATGCTCCCTCAGGCCCACTAGGCTAGACAAGCCTTATTCTCTGTTACTAGCAAATTAAGAGTGCTTTGCTATATTACTAATATGCCAACATGCTCTTACGCTTTTTCCTCTTTGAGTCTCTGTATATAGCTATGGATTAATCTACAATTTTCTTCCAAAATTCAAACTGCTTTCATGCTCTTCTTCAGAGTAGCTTTAAGAAGTAATTAGGGCTCACAGAATAAAATAGAGATGAAGAAGAATAAATTCAAAATTAATATCAAAATCCAAAGGTCAAGCCTGAAATGAGGAAAAACAGTAGAAAGTGACAAGGAAAAATTAGGATATGAAAAATTGAGGAAAAAAGTGACTGAGTGACCACTGACATATGGGACCTCTTGATATAAAGAGCCTCTACATTTCAAAAGATGCCCATCACTGAGTTGTTTCAAAGACTATCTTTAATTTGCATCTGAATCTCAACTTCTGAATGTCAACATCAAAAGATGAGTCAGTGGTTTAGCAATAAAACAGAATCTAAGTGTTCTTATTTCCATTACTAGGCCCTCACCAAATCTTCCAACACAGCATAGGAGAGGAAAAAAAGGCTCATTTTGTCTCCGAATCCTCCTCTACCCAGTGACACTCTCCAGCCTTGACTTTTTGCTGGTTATCTTTTGCCCAAGGGGAATAAAGCAAATACCAAGGACTTGTATGACATTGACATGTATTTATAAATTACCTGGGAAACTGTCATCTCCATGTTACTTTGCCCACTGCATAGCCAAACATCTCCAAATAAGACATCATGTACTGTCTGGCTGTATTTCTCTTTCTTGATGATTTGTTCTGCCGTCATGTTATAAGGTCCACCAGGCTTCATAGGATCCAGTACCACAATCCAGGTCTCAGACTGTTCTGAAACATTATCAAGGCCCCAAGGACCTAATCAATCTCAGATTAATTAAAACAGAACTAAAATTCAACCATAGGCTTCAGGAACTCATGTGTTATTCCCAAGTCTCTGGATACTATTCAGCTGAAACCTGAAAATAGAGTACTTGAGTTATCCACATTTTGGCCAGCAGATGGGAATAAGGGGAACATCAGAGGTTCTGCCCACCTATCCTAAGGAATAAAAAAAATCAGGCATAAAATTAACAAATGAAAATATCTTTGCTCTGTACTTACCCCTCCCTCTCAGCAGCATTGTCAAATAATCCATGAAAAACTAGGAGTCCAAGACTAGGAACTAAGCCTAGAACAAGATCTGTGAATTAGGCCAACTCACAACCCAAAGTGATAGATAACAAAAATACAAGTTAAATAATATCCTACATTTTTAGAGCTTTACAGGTTACAGATTGCTTTCACATCCTCGTAGCTAACCTTGTGAGTTAAGCCAGAAACATATTACTCTCCCCATTCTGTAGATGAACCAACTGAGGCTAAGAGATATCTAGAAAATAAGAGAAACAAACACAGACCTCAGGTACAATGACCAGTTCGCTGTGTATAGGTACATGTTTTACACTATAGTATCCTACCAAAACTAGTAAAATAGTTTGGGGAGATTTTTTTTTAAGTAAAAATCAAGATTCTAGTCCAGCCAGTATGCTAACAATGAGAAATATTAGAATAATTTCCTTTCCTACTCCTGTGACAGATTGTATCGGTAAACAAAATGGGCTCTTAGCTCTCAGTTCAACCAAGTGCCCTTGAAGGCTTTGGCCTTTGTTTCTTTGATTAGATTTGGCAGTCCTTGGTGTCCTCCTTACCTCAGGGGAGGGCTTAGTTTACACATGAGTTTGAGTGACATGTTTGGGACATCAGAGGCTTTTAGACCACATGAGTTGCCTCTTTATGATGATTCTAGGTCATGTGGGTGAGTCACGTGTGTGACTCACCCTTGACCCTGAAAAAGATATAAAACCAAGGGTTTGCTTTCTCTTTTTCAAAGCTTTTACCCACAGCAGTGGTGGCACGAGTGACTCTGGGCCAGCCCTTGTTATGAGCTCCCGTGCTGAACCTAGATGTTGGTAACTATGAATTGTATTGGGTCTGTCTGTCGATGTTTGTAATTTGTTTGTATTTGTTCCGAAGTTCAGGGTGCTGGCTTTTTCCCCTGAACTAAGTGAATGGTATTCGTATGTCTGAATTAAAGTAAACTTGTCAACCCCTTAGCGTTGCTTTCCTTACTAAAGCAGATCAAAAGAATCTGGGCTTTTGCAGTGTGCTGGTAGCGTGCTTGTTGTTGGTCTTGTGTTGGTTTTTTACCCCCACAACAGCTGCTAGCCAGATTGTTGAAACACAGATGGACAAATAAATAGGAAAACAGAGAACTAGAAAGAAATATTTAAACTTACCTGGATAGCCTACTTACAACCAACTGAACATTAACCAGATTTAGATGTCTGCTCAAATTTTTCTATGGAGTTCCTCACTTATAGGACAGTGGTCTTAGGATACAATAAATAAAAGAAAACCTTTCTAAGTCCCTCATCCAGAAATTAGCAACCTATTCTTTGGAATGCACCCTCTAACATCCTCAGCAATTTCAATAAAGTACTTCTATAATAAGTGATAAAATGGAATCCGGGAGCACTAAATAATGAGAAATAAGGTGGCAACATGAGAAGATGAAAGGAAAACAAAGGGGGAAAATGAGAAAAGACAACTTCAAAGAAAATTCTCTTGACAAAATAGAGAAGGAAAAAAATCCAATTATTGCATGCTCACTTAATAAAATGAAATTTCAAGGTAATGAGAGAGACAAAATTATTAAAAGGGACATACATGTAAAAGGTATCGTACCAAAGCTCTATGCCACTTATTCTCCTAAGCAGTTTACTAAAAAGATAGCATGATCTAGGTCCAGTGAAGGCCTGAGACAAAAGGGATTTCCCCACTGCACTGGAGGCATCTTGCCAAATCTGAGGTAAAAACAAACAGTTGGGTGTTGTTTCCCTTTTAAAGAGGATAACTCAAAGACCTAGATAGCATAGCCCCAGGCCACAGGGGGTTCACTTAGAAATTCCAGAGTTAACTGTCTGCTGTTCTTTTTATTGTCAAAATAATCAGACATTAGCATACTAAATGTGCAATGCACCTAAAGTACAAAAATCACTGTTTTGGAAACAGTGGGCAGCCAGTACAGACTGTGTGGCACAGGTGCTATGTGCTCCGTATGGCTTACACTTCTGAGCAGGCAGACACTCAATCTGTCCTGACTAGAGTCTTTCCCAAGGTTTTTCCAGGATGCTTTCACTGATGAGGCCTCCTGGAGAAACATATTCCTGACCCAAGCAGCAAGTGGTTACAAGATATGGTCACTCCTAAGTAAGTTGTCTATTCACCACATCTTCTAAATTGCTCCCTAACACAGCAATGGGAAAAGGAACAGTTAGGAAAATGAATATATTTGGGCAAAAAAAGCTAAACCACCTCATCACATGTCTGAGGCTGTGGATTTCTCCAGGGCCTGAGCAAACAGAGCTGGACTGTATTTAGACCAGACTCTAAACTTAACTACTACCTCTCAAGGAATACTTCCAATCTGTCCAAAATACAAAACAGGACTGACTACCCATCTTCTATTTTCATCTTCACACTCTTCTCAAGTCCCCTTCCTCCTATCTAAAAAGGCAGCTAGGTGGTGAAGTGACTAGAGCCCTAAACCTGTTGTCAAAAACACCTGAGTTCAAATCCTGCCTTAGTCACTGACTAGCTGTTTGACCCTGGGCAAGTCATTTAACCTTTTTCTACTTCAGTTTCTTCATCTGTAAAATGAGGATAATAGCAACTACCTCCCAATGTTGTTATGAGGATAAAATTAGATATTTGTAAAGCACTTTACAAACCTTTTAAAGTGCTAGCTATTATTATTTTTAAATTGTCACTTCCTCAAATAATCTACCTCCTACCAAGATAACTAAGTAACAGGGAAAACCAAGTAACCACTGGGATGATACTTTAGCCCTGAGCGTGCTGAGAAGTGTGACAGAAATAGAATAAGGCTTTTACACTTCGAATTTGGACACATCTAAGAGTAATATACTATTCACATTTTAACCAGTGGCATAAATTTAAACTTCAGGGAACTTATACTTCCATTCCCATTTACATTTCCCCTAATTACTTGTACTTATTATCAACTGAAGAAAAAAAAATGAATACAGAAGATTAAGTGGGAAGATGTCTTTAAAAAACTAATCATATGACATTTTCTTGTTTTTCTTTTTTCCCATTCATATCAGATGTGTATTATTATCATTTTAGGCTCATGGTGCCACATTTACAATAGAACTCTCAGATATCAAAGAAGAAGAATAAAGAGACATTCTCTGCAACAGTCCCCTTTTCTACTTCTATGTCATCTTGGATATTGAAAAACCCTGTCTTCTACTTCATTCTCCCTCCCCCCACCCCTGCTATACTTTGGCATTTTCTCAGATGTAAATTGGTTTAGTGACATGAACTCTAAAAACGTATGTCAAAACCTCCAATGCTAAAATTCAGCATCACTAACTAATACAAATGTGCAATTTCTACTGTAATCTTATCTATTTAAAGTAAAAGAGAAGTTAAAAAAACAGCTGGAAAGATTCTTCCACTATAGATTCCAGCAAGATTCTTCTGTTTATTCATTGTAACATATGACAGCTCTTAACACCCCAATCATTTGAAGGTGTCCTTATGCTTCTTTCATTTGAAGAAGTCAAAGAAAGAGAGATCATTTGGATCCTTCACGGAACTGCATTGAGGCAGACATGCTCATGCTCAAAAACACCACTTTTATGATTATATATACCCTACTCCCCCAATTTCACCACTTATGTCTAAGAGACTCATTTACAAAACCTTACTATGGAGGATGGTGGAAAATATGAGCAGTACCAACTCATAAAACAAGAAGCAGCAGAGAATAAAATCTTAGCAGGAAGCTTGGTGTAAAGCCTAATTAAACCAGATCACCCCAAAAGCAGTTAAAGATAAAACTGGAAGGATAACAAATAGATGAGAAATGGAAAACATCTGTGAATAAATCAACAAGCATTTATTAGATAGATAAAGCAAGAGAGCATTAAGTATTTACTGTGTGCCAGGTCCTATGATAAGTGCTGAGTACATAAATGTGAGCAAGCAAGATAGTCCCGGTACTCAAAAAGGTTACATTCTAATGGAGGAAGACAACACGTAAAAGGGAACTAGAAAGGGGAAAGGGTTGTGTCCCAAGGGCAGGGTCCAATTTTCTTGTAGGAAAGGAGTAGAAATTATGAGCTGGAGATGTCCAGGAAGTGCCACGGAGGTCTAAATTCAAGCAATATAAAACCAAAGCTAGCCTGTCAATACCCAGAATGGTTTCAGGGACAGATCCCAAATTTCTAATGAGAAAAGGCTAGATGATGATGGCCCAGGTGGAGAGAAGTGAAAATGATATAGCAGGGAGGTGGCCAGAAATTTTTTATTAAGCTCCTATTATGTCCCAGGCACTGTGCTAAACTTTACAGATATAAAGACAAAAGTAAAATAGTTTGCCCTCAAGAAGCTTACAATCTATCACATGCACACGTATAGGTATATAGAGAACAAAAAAGCTAAGGGGAACACTAGCAGCTGGGAAGAAGAGGAAAGGTCTTAGGCAGAAAGTAGCAGCTGAGTCTAAAAGGAAACCAGGGATTCCAATAGGTGAAAAGAAAGAAGAAGAATATTTTAGGCATGGAGAACAGCCAGGGCAAAGGCAGAGATGAAATATTGGGCTTTGTATGAGTAGACCATTGCCAGGAGGCCAGTAGGACTGTACAGTTAAGTGTGTGTAATAAGGCTGGAAAGTTAGGTTGGAGCCACGTTGTGAAGAGCTTTAAATGCCAAAGTTTGGAGTTCATATCTGACCCTAGCAGTGATAGCCACTGGAATTTACTGAGTAGAGAGATGACATGTTAAGACTCACACTTGAGGAAAACCACTTTGGCAACTATGTTGAGAAGAGATTAAACTGGTGAGCCTTGAAGCTGGAAGAGTAATTAGAAGGCTACTGCAAAAGGACAAGCAAAAGATAATAAGAGCCTCAACTAAAGTGGTGGTTCTGTAAATGAAAATGAGGTGATGTACAGGAGCAATAATGTGGAAATAGAAACAAGACTCGACAAATAATTGGATATATGTGATGAAGAGCTGAGAATGGCAGCAAGGTTGCAAACCTAGGAGATTATAAAGATGGTGGTATCCTTGAGAGTGACAGGGAAATTCAGAAGAAGGATCTGTCTGGGAGGAAAAATAATAAGTTCTGCTTTTGCACATGCTGAGTTTCAGAAGGGACATCCAGTTCAAATATACTATAGGCAGCTGGCAATTAATAATAGTCAGTATTTATATAATAATGCTTTAAGGTATACAAACTGTTTTACAAATGTTATCTCATTTTATCCTCACAACAGCCCCAAGATGCTATTGTTATCCACTCCCTTCCCCCCATTTTTACTAAAGAAGAATTGAAACAAAGAAAAGTTAAATGACTTGCCCAGGGTCACACAGCTAATGTCTATAGCAGGATTTGAACTCAGGTCTTCCTGATTCCAGGTCCATTATTCTATCTACTGTACCACCTAGCTGAGATTAACAACTAGAGTCCAGGAAAATATCAATATTTATTTCTATGATTATTCATTTACTTCATCAATAACAGTGAAACTCCCACATTTGGACTCAATGTCTCAATTCCTGATGTCCTCCACGAAAATATGAGAACTAAGGAAAAACAGTGCAGGAAGAGCAGTCTGACCAGACCAAGTATACATAGCAGCCTCAAAGTATTTGAAACAGGGAAATAAGGGAACCAAATACATGGGGAAAAAATCATAGTGTTCCTGTTCTTAAAAAAGGTAATCAAGAGGACATAAATAAACACTGACCTATATGCCTACTTTCTCAACTATACAAAATCTTTATTAGAATGACCATGTAAATATTGAAGAGAATATAAGAAGTAAACAAGCAAGCTTTTGCAAAAAATACTATCTAGCAGCCCATATCTTATTTAAAATCATGCAATTAAGGTAAACAAAATATCACTATGTTCTCTGCTGACTTTAAGGCATTTGACTGTAATACAAAATTTTGCTATGAAGGTTCTCCAACAAAGTGTCTCTCATGCATATGTTAAGATCATACAAAATTCCTTGAAAACAAGAGAGGTAACTCTGATAAATGATCCTTGGATTATCACCATCACAAAGGGCACATGTTCACCAATGGTCTTTGCCACCATCATGAGGGATTTTCATCAGAGTTTAAAAGAATGAGAAATTCCCTAGAGACAGCAGATCCTCCAGATTGTCCAATTTGTTGATCACTTTGTGCTGCTCCCATCAAGCCCTGGAATACTACTGAACCTCCTGAGTTTTACATCACTCAAAGGAAATTAGCCTAACATTTCAATAGGAAAATCCAAATAGATGATAATTGCCTGTTATCCATACAATATGTATAGATGGATAGAACTGCTTCATTAAATATCATGGACAGATCCTACAGGTGGATAATGAACTGGGCCCAGAATTGAATAGAAATAGCAATTTGGGCTGGCTAGCATTTTGGAAACTATAAGACACCTTCAACGACCCTAAGCTTCTCCCTGAAGCAAATCCATCTTTTTTTATAGCAAGAGTCTTCCAGTTACACTAAATGGCTGTTAAGTGTGAAACACCACAATCACCAAAGAATCCAAATTCCAAAAGAATCACCCAAAAGGCAATGAAGATATGTATGGTGGGCATAAATAGTTTGCAGCCTCCAAGTAATGATAACTGTCTACAAAATAAGTCATGTAATAAGAGTAAAGGATAATAGGGTGGAGTAGCAAGAAGCAATGCAGCTGAGCTCTCATACACAAAAATCCTCCATACAAATCTAGAAAATGCACCAAGCCCAAGCCTGAAGGATTAATACAGAAAAAGTCACTATGAATCAATCCTTCGTCAAACCCTGGTTGGACAGAGAGAGACAGACAGAGAGGTCTTTTGAACTAGGAATGGGGTTGGAGCAGGAGCACACCAAGCATGAAACAATCCAAGGCCCAGGGGAGAGTATGTAGCAGAGTGAGAGGAGGTCTCAGACCCAAGTATAGGGACACCACAATTGAGAAAGGTTCCAACTGGCAGCATTTTCACCTATTATATGAATACAGATCTAGGGCAGAATAAGAAGGGAAACTGAGTACAGGGGGGATGTCCTGTGTATGGGAGCCCTCATAGTGTACTGAAAAAAGAAAGCTCAGAAACAAGTAGGAGTGGTTAGGCTCAAATTCCCAGAGCAGAGTAATATCTCAGTTCCAGTATCTAGTCCAGCCTACAGAGAATAATCGGGGCAGGAATCCAAGACTAAAGAGGAGCCTGCAGTTCTGTCACGTTGAACCAGAATAAATTCCTAGCTGGCTGATAGGGACTGAGTCCAACAGCAGTCTCTAGTTGTTCTGACCAAAACCCAGGTCATGGATTTGCAGAGATTTGACCAGGCAGGGTAGCAATCAGACTTTGCCCTATATCAGACCACTCTGAGAGTACTGAAAGCCTGAAGAACCCTAGCTTGTTCCTGAGATTCTGGAATAACACAAAACTCAACACCCAAGAAAGCAGCAACAAGACCAACCCATACCTACTCTCCAGAAGTGTGGCAGAGCCCAATACAAACATCTAGTCCCATGCCAGGAAGCAGTCTGCAAGACTAGGTAAACAAATAAAAGAATCTCATAAGAAAGAGTTATTATGGTGGCAGGGCCACTCAAGACACAAATGCAGAAAAAGAGAATAAATCCAAAACATAAACAAGAAATGTCTTAGATCAAAACACAGCTGGGGCACAAACAAATAGAACTGGAAGAAATTAAGCAAGAGTTGTTTTGTATTTTTTGTAAGATATAGAAATGTTTTCATAATGTAATGAGAATGCTAAAATTAAAAAATGACAAAGAAATGAGAACTATAGAAGAAAAAAATTGGAAAAGGAATTAACTAACAGTTTGGCAGAACAGGTACAAAACTTGGCCCAAACCACAAACTTCCTGAAAATTAGACAGAACCAAAGAGAAGCCAATGACACCATAAGACGACAAGAGGTATTAAAATAAAGTCAAAAGATTTAAAATACAGAATAAATGTTAGTGTCTCACACAAAAAAACTACTGACCTGGAAAATAGATTGTGGGGGAAAAATTAAGAATTACTGGACAATCTGAATGCCATGATTATAAAAAGAGCCTATACATCATATTTCAAGAAATCTTTTTTTTTAATTGCCCAGGTCTCTTACTTAGAATCAGAGGACAAAGTGAAAATGTAAAGGATCCACCAGTCCTGAAATAAACCTCCAAATGAAAACTCCTAGGAACATCATAGCCAAAATCCAAAGCTTCCAGGTTGAAGAAAAAATAGTACAAGCAACCAGAAAGAAAGAATTCAAGTACCACAGAGTCACAGTCAGGATCATACACAATTTAACACTTGCATATACAGGAAGAAAAACCTTAGAATACAATATTACATAAGGCAAAGGATATGGACTTATAGCCAAGAAAAACTTACGAAGCAACACTGAGTATAATGCTATAGAGGGAAAAATTAACCTTTAGAAATAGAGGACTTCCAAGTACCCTGTCAAAAAGACCAAATTTGTGTAGAAACTCTGAAGTTCAAACACAGGAGTTAAGAGAAAAAAAGGTAAACATGAATGAACAATGATAAAGAACCAAAGGATAAACTGCTTACATTCGAATATGAGAAGATGATACATGTGTCCCTCTGAGACCTATCATTATCAGAGGTCATAGAAGGAGTCTAATTACACAAGGCCTAGGTTCTGTTATATTATGAAGATCTTAAGAATAGAAAGAGAAGGGAAAGAAAGAATATACTGAGGAAGAGAGGTAAGGAAAGGAAGGTTGGGGAAAATTATCTCACATAATTAGGGTGCACAAACTAGGAGGAGGAAGTGGAGAAAGCAGCTAACAGTTCAACCTCATTTTCATCTGAACTGATTAAAGGAAGGAATAATACATATAAACACAACTGGATTCTGAAATAACATTTCCTTCAACGTAGAAAGAAGAGGATAATTAGAGGAAGGATAGGTTAGGAGAGAGATTAGTCCTAAGCAAAACAAAAATTGAGAATGGATGAACAAATTATGTTATATAAATGTGACAGAAAACTATTGTGCTGTAAGAAATGATAAAGGGAATGGTTTCAGAGAAACCTGGTAAAATTCATATGAACTGATGTACAGTGAAGTAGACAGAACCAGAAGAACAATTTATACAATGACAGTAATATGATAAAAGCAAATAACTTCAAAAGAAGAACTCTTATTAGTGTAATAACCAACCATGACTCCAGAAGACTAATGATAAAGCATGCTACCCATCTCCTGATGGAAAGGTGAAGGGCTTAGAATGCAGAATGAATTGTTTTTAAAACATGGACAATTGTAAAGCCAATCAGTAAGTGAAAGATCTTTCCATTGAATAGGCTTCAGGTGGGGCCAACAAAGGGAGGTCTGATTAGAGACAGACCCACACCTTTTCATTAACTATATGTGAGGCCCCAGGCTAGTTAGCAAACTAGTTTGCTAGTTTTAGACAGGTTGAAGCCCTCAGGTCCCTAAGCAGAGTTGCTAAGACCAGAGCCAATGTTCTGTGCCTGAGTTCTAGTCAATCAGATGACATTCTGGTCAATCAGATGACATCTAGGACTGTATAAAAACAGAGAACAGAACTTAGAGTGGAGCAGAAACTGAGGACTAAGGACTGAGAGTGGAACTGGCACAACAGAGCTGGAAGCAGTGGAGTGGAAAGCAGCAGGATTCAGAAGCAGAGGGCCAGCATCCAGAGTGTGAAGAGCAGAGAGTGCTGAACACAAGAGCGAGTTGCAGAGATCAAGGAACTTGGAGTCAGCAGCGCTGAAAGAGAGAGTGCTGAGTGGAGAGTTAGGATTCGTGAGTGATATTCTTATATGAGGGCCCTAGCATCCAGGGGAAACACAAGTATGGCTTGGTTTCCTGCTATAATATTTTGTTATAATCTCCTAGTTACTACAGTGAGGTGGTCTTATTGGTTTTGGAATATTATTGCCACAATATCGAACTGGGGGCATTGGTCCTTGAATCTGATCCTTTGGAATCTAAATAAATGTTATACTTCTTCTGCCTTCTACCTAGAGAATTCCTCATAGTTCATGATTCCAAACCATTCAGGCATGCCCATGGTCCTCTCTGAGGTCATGAATTTTGCCTTACTGATATAACAATGTAGGAATTTGTTTCGATTGACTATATGTTTGTGATGGAATTTGTTTTTCTTTAATTTTCAGTTTGGCCTGGGGGACTGTAGCAACAATTTGGCTAGCAGCTGCTATGGTGGTGTAAGACCCAACAAGACCAGCAACAACGGCTGTCTGGACAGGTTCTTTGATCTGCTTTACTAAGGAAAGCAACTTTAAGGGGTTAACAATATCACTTTAATCCAACATACAAATATCATTCACTTAGTTCAAGAGGAAAAGCCAGCAACCTGAAATTCAGAGCAAATACAAACAAATTATAAACATACATAATACGAACAGACCAAATCACAATTCATAGTTACCAAAGAACCAATGAGTCTGTGTTATCAAAGCCAGAGGCCAGTTACAACAGCTTGCCCAGAGTCCCACGCCACTCTTCCAGTGACTAAGAGCCCCCAAACCAAACATCTGGGTTTCTTCAAAGCCAGGGGGCTCCTTAGCGGCTACCCAGAGTCTTCATACCAATACTCTTCCAATAAGTGAGAGCCAGGGACAAAATGCTAACCTTTGGGTTTTTGTACCTTGTTCAGGGCCTGAAGGATTCCACCTACTCAGCAAAAGGATGTGAGCCTGGGGCTTAGCACCTAGTTAGCAAAAGGGTGTGGGCCTGGGGCTTTGCACCTAGTAAGGCTTAATCAAAGGCATTTGATTACTTTAGCATTTCTAAAAGAGAAAACAGTCCCACCTTAATTACCAATACGGGGACTGGGGTGGGAGAGTAAAACTTTTGTTGACTGTAAAAAATAAAATATAATCTTTTTGAAGATTAATGTAAAGAATTAAAGAATTAACTTAAAGAATAATATATGGGTAGCAGGTATGTTGTATCGATAGTTCCATATGGCACAATAGATGAATCCCTCCATGGAAGATCTATGGTAGGACATGGAAAAGAATTGCACCAGAAGAAAAGGCATAAATGGGATGGGATATGCTTGAGTTAAAGAGTACTGACATAGATGAAATCATATATCCAATGAAAATCAAAAAAGTAGTCTAGAAGACCCATCCTGGCCTATTTTCAGATACAATTTGTCCAGAACCAACTGCTCAATATTCTATATTACTGACTTCTGTATTGCATGGACCATATCTTTTCAGATGAACGTTTTATCACCATTCTTTATTCTTTTCTCTTTTCCCTCTGCTAAATCTAAAATGTGAATAGCCAGTATATGGTTTCTAATGATCAGAGTCCCATTTATAGTCTATGTCTTACACACACATACACAAGCATACATGCTCAATGAGTGTTAGGGAAGTATTAAAAGTAAGGCAAAGTAAAGCTAACTGGCTGTCCCAAAATTTAACCAAAAGAATAGAACTTAGACTAGAGAGGATAGCCTCTTAGCCCTTCAAAATTCCCTGTGGCATCTTCTGCTTTAATAGGCATCTCCTTTGCTTCTCCACGACTCCATGAAAATATTTCTAGTTCCTTTGGCCCAAATAGTACCTTAATTATTTTGCTTTGTGTAAGGAGTGGAACAGATACATATTAAAGAATTTTTATAAGACTAAGTAAACAAGTGCCTCTTTCCCTTGTACTCCCTCTCCTACAAAGGAGAGGTGGAAAAGCTAATAAAAAGAGCCGAACTGTTCCTTTCCTTCAGAATATCATCTCTTGATGACATTTCTCCTTGAGAATGTCATCAGGAACCTTTAAGTCACTTGTTTCCCATTAGGAGGAAGTGGCTCCTGCTCCTGGGTGCCACCAGTCCTAATTGAAGCCAATGGAGCTAGAAGTGAAATGTGTAATTCAATTCAACCAACCTTCACTTATTATGCATATAAAGGAGGAGGGAAGAAGCACCTCTTTTCCAATGCATGACCTCATTTATTTGTTTTTGCCACCTCATCCCACATTTCACCTCCATTATGCATGCAAAATTTGAAAAAATATAATAAAAGGCAAAAAACCTCTCAAACTGAAAAATATAGGATTGTTTTAAAATTTGAGTTTATTTTTTTTATTTTTTTTTTACTTTTGAACATCTATTTTTTTAAAACCTTCAGTTCCAAATTCTCTCCCCTCTTCCCTTCTGTGTTGTTAAGCAAAATTGTCTCATTAGCATGGCTTTTGTTTCTTTTGAGTGGAAGTACTTTCAGCTGTTAAGTGCTAAGCCCCAGGCCCAGGGCCCTGTCAGGTGTGAAA
>JAQQSZ010002990.1:0-14583 GCA_028646595.1 Phalanger gymnotis
CTTGTAGAGTATAGAGTTCTATGTTCCAAGCTTGGGGGGGATGCGCCAGCTCTGCCTCACCAGCATTCCTCCTTCCCCAAGAACCCCCAACCTGGACTGGACTTAGATCTTCAGCAGGTTCTCCACTCCTGCTCTGATCAGCCACTTAATTCCTCCCACCAGGTGGGCCTGGGGCCAGAAGCAACTGCAGCTGTAGTTCTGTAGCTGCCCCACCTCTGCTGCCCCAGGGCGGTGGCCAAACTGCAAACTCCCTGTCCCCAGTAGCTTTTCCCACTAACCTTCTCTGTTGTCTTTGGTGTTTGTGGGTTGAGAAGTTTGGTAACTGCCACAGCTCACTGATTCAGGGCGTTAGGGCATGCTCCACCTGGCTCCTGGTCTGGTTGGTTCGTGCTGCCCACACTGGGCTCTGCTCCACTCCGCTCTGCTCTCAGCTTCATGGGGGATATACCTTACCCAGAGACCATCCAGGCTGTCCTGGGCTAGTGTCCTGCTTCCCTCTGCTGTTTTGTGAGTTCTGCTGTGCTAGAATTGGTTCAAAGCCATTTTTTATAGGTTTCTGGAGGGACTTGGCAGGGAGCTCACGCTAGTCCCTGCTTTCCAGCCGCCATCTTGGCTCTGCCCCCCCAATTCAAAAATTTACCAACAACACATTAACCTTTATTATTTTCCAAACTGAGGCTGATAGAAGTGACTAAAACAACAGAAAAGAAAGAAAAAAATCATACTATAGAAATAACATTACGAAAAAATAAACAAATTTGAAAGCTTCGAGAAATTTGATCACTGCAATGTGCTGCCATGATTATTATCCACATGAATATTGAATTTTATATTACCTATGAAGAATATTGCCCACATCCTGAGAGAGGGTGATGCAGAAGAAGATGATGATGATGAAAGAGGAGGAGGAGGAGGAAAAGGGGAAGGGAGAAGGGGAAGGAGAAGGAGAAGGAGGAGGAGGAGAGTGATAACAAAAAGTTGAGACAATTGCAATGAAGGAGGGGTTTTAAAAATAAGCAAAATGTACAAATCCTGGGTCCTGAAGTCTAACTTTGTAAAGGAATCTCCATCATGTACATCAGTCAAAGAAACTCTGACATCAGTCATGGGTATATTACGCTCCATGACTGTGTGATTCTTTTTTCTAACTCAAAAATCAAGGGAAATGGCTTGGCAAAGGGTTTTCCTTTTTTGGCAGACAAACCTTATTAAAATAAGTGTTTGTTTTTAAAATATTGACTATCCTAAACAATTTAGCACTGGTCAATGACTGCATATGAGGATTGATATAGTGGAATGATCAACAGGTTTAGAGTTAGAAAATTTGAATTTGAATATTGATCCTGATTTACCAAGTTATGACCTCAGGCATGTCATAACCTCTCTGGGCCTCAGTTTCCTCCTCTATAAAATAAGACGGTTATTATACTAGATGAGCTCTAAGGTCCCTTCCAGCTCAGTATACCATAATATAACTCCACTCTTTCCCGTAGTCTATCTTAAAACTACTAATGCTAATCAAGTGAGATATTTATAACATATTTAACACAGTTCCTGGCACATAGTAGGTACTATATAAATGCCAGTTATTGCTATTGTCATTATGATTTGATTATTTGATGTTCTTACTGATTTTTCACTGCCCCTGCTGCTTTTCAAGCTGAAATTCTGAGACTCGTATTTGCCTTTAGCTGGGGAAATAGGACTTCCATTCCAGAAGAAGCTTTAGAAGCCATTTAGTGTAGCCTCCTCATTTAAAAAAAAAAGATGAGAAATTTGAAGTCCAGAGAGAACTGAGTTCATGCAGATAATAAGTAACAGAGCAAGAATATGAAGCCACTCCTTGGACTCCAAATAGGGTGTTATTGCCACAACACCTTTGCCAGGCTCTGTAAATCATTTAGGTATTTTTAAAAGTTTTATTATTCCTAGGGGTATACAACAATGAGGAAACAGACTTTATGGTAGCTTCCTATTTGAACTAGTAATTCTTGCTAACAATATTGTAAAGCCCTATTGTTCTACCTGCAGAAAGAATAAAAATGCTGTCAGCATCCTCTAAATTTTGATACCCAGGTTCAAAGTAAGGTTTGCCGCACCCCAGATATAAGTCTAGCTGAATGTAAAATTAATGCTAGTCTCTCCATTGATGTGTGTTTGGTTTGGCAGGGAGCTTTTAGGCATCCTAGCTGTTCTAGAACAGATTTTGACAAAAGATATCCAGATATGGGAGCCTCAGGGCTCCAGGAAACTCCTTTCTGAAACATAATCTCCCCAGTCAAGTTCTACTTGAGTTTCAGGACAATAAATAACTTAAACATTCACTCATATTCTCACTGGTTGTAGAGAAATTGCCATCTTGTCCTTGACCTTAGCTCCCAGGAAAATAAAAAAGCCTTCTCTATCTGGCCTCTATCGTTTCCTCTCCTGGGTTTTGATCCTGCAAAACATTTAAAGACATGATCATCTCCTTCATCTCTTAAGAGATTTAAGTGGCTCAGATCTAAGAAGCTCTCCTTTGTCTTTTCAGCCAATATTACTCCCAGGCTAATTTTTGTTTCCTTCTTTTCACCTGTTTCCCTTTTTGGACTTTCCATTAAGTTACTTTTCCCTCACCTCCCCTGTTCATGATCTCTACCCCTATTGGAGTAATGAAGAAGCCAAACTGTGCCTGATATTTGTGGGTAACAGCTGAGAGAGGCGCAACAGGAAATAGAAATGGTCAATATTACATATGCCAGGGATCCTGTGAATAGCCCAAGGTCAAAGCTAAACATGGTGTTCTAAGGAGAGAATCAGAAGCCTTAAGGATTACAATGAGTAACGAATGCCAACAATAATTTAAAAAGGGGGTTTACCCATGTTAGAGATGGAAGGAAAACATGAGGGTACTGTTCATGGAGAAAGGACAATGATATCAGATGATGAAGAGAAGGGAGAAGTAACTTTTTTTCCTCTGCCAAAGAGAATTACCATTGGATTGGTAAGGACAGAAGAAAAACTGGTTGACAGGTAGTTGAAATCCTAGACAAATGAAGATGTGGTAACAGTGCATTTAGCTGTCTTCAGTGAGCTCAAGCCTCCATTCCTTCATTAGCTATATCCAAGTATATTAAAACGCCCGGGGGTATGTGATTGGTACATTGCCTTAGTGATTGATTGCTGCAGCATATGATTCCTGAGTGACCTTTGACAGATTCTGGAGAATGGTAGAGATGCTTTAAGACTAGAGAAGGGCAAATGTGCTAATTTTCAAAACTGGTAAGAGGATAGTGTCTCCAAAATTGAGATGCCTTAGCTTGACTTTTTTTTTTAACACAATTCAAGAAATATTTATTAAAGGGCTGGTATGAGAACATTTAGAAAGGAAAGGAGCAATCTCATAGAGTCATCGTGGCATCAAGAACAGGCCATACCAGACTAATCTCATCTCATTTGTGGCAGAGTTACTAGACTGGAAGATGAGCAAAATGTCATTCCTTAGTACGTCAGGATTTCAGCAAAAAAATTTGATGAAGCTTCTCCTGCTATCCTTGAAAGAGGTAGAGAGATATAAGCCAGTTACAGTATATTTCAGGTATATTTAGAAAAAGATGCATGACCACACCCAAGGAGAAATCTTGAAATCATAAATTAAATATGTAAGCATGTTTCTGAGGAAATTTTCCAAGATCTGTTCTTAAATCTGTGGTATTTAGTAATTTTATCAATTAAATAATCACTTTGATGATGTCATAGCTGGAATGCTTAACAAATGTTTAGATGATGTGAAACTGGGATGTGTGTAGGAAGACCAAGTAAGGGACCAAAAATACTTTTGACAGGGTAGAATGTTGAACTTAACATAAAAAGATGAAATTCATGGGAAAAATATAGTTTTATGTGTGGGGTCCAAAAATTAACTCCCTAAGTTAATTGTTGAAATGGATAGAGTGCTGGCCTGAAGTCAGAAAGATCTGATTCAAATATGGGCTTCAGACAGTGTGACCCTGCGAAAGTCACTTAACCTCTATCTCCCTGAATTTCCTCAACTGCAAAATAGAATAACTTCTACCTAACAAAGTTATTGTGAGGATCAGATGAGATATTTGTAAAGGACTTAGCACAGTGCCTGGCACATAACAGGTGTTTAATAAATGCTTGTCCACTCCCCCTCCCACAAGACAACAGCATGGCTAGAAAACAGATCTTGGAGTCTGGGTGGGTTGCAAGCTCATTCTGAACCAGCAGTTTGTCTTTTTGGAAAACAAAGCAATCAAACCAGACAAACCAAAAAAACCCAAAGATTTAGGATTAAAAGAGACAAAGCATCCAAAATTAGAGAGTTGACAATCCCACTACATCTCAAATATTGTGTCCACCACATTTCAGGGAGGATGACAAGTTGGAGAATATCTAGAGTAGGGAAATCAGGGTGACGAGGGGACCAGAAACCATTTTATATGATCATTAGTTGAAAAAAGCAAAGATATTTATTCTGCAAAGATGATGTGAAAGTGAAGGTCCACTACATCTGACTTAAGGAATAAGAAGTGTTGCATGTAGAAGATTTATTATCATTTTCCTTAAGGGTAGAAAGGAGATCAATGTAGTGAAAATTGCAGAAAGTCAGGTGTAAGTTTAAGGTAAAGAAAAATTTTTCTATAGATCATAAGTATTTAAAAATGGAATGGGTCACCATGGGAAGTACTTGTCTCCTGGAGTTTGAATGATCATTTCTCGAGGTAGTTGTGGGAACCTTTCCTTTTCGGGTTTATGTTGGACAACATGACCTTTAATGTTCTCTTCAACTCTGGGATTCTATGAAATCTATGAATCTATCCAAATGCAAGGGGATAGGAAGCAAAAGTCTCTGATTTAGCAAGCAATGGGCCCAAAGTGAAAGGGGATCTAAAAATAACAGGCTTAGGGAAAATCAGAGGGAGTGGTCCGCAATCTCCTTGATTTCCTTCATATGAAGAATCACTCTGAGGTTAGTTATTCTAGGATAGTACATTGGATACAGTTGCTCCATGACTACTACCCACAGTCAACAGACGAAGGCATAGATGTGCCCTCAGACAAATACAGGACAAAGATAAGAGACATATAACAGGGAGGCCAAGGGAAAAAAACACTAACATTTGTCTAACCCAGATTCTGGCTGGGTTTCCTTCCCTGTATTTGGATTACTGAGTTGTGGATCATGGAATTCAGGAGAGTACTTACTTAGGATGCCTCACAAATCCAGTAATTGCCACAGAAATAAAGGCAATTTCATGGGCGCCCATACACCCACCAGGGTTTCCTATTTTTTATTGACCACCAAACATAGCAATGATTACCAGGAGGTTGCTATACTTGTGAAATCAATTCCTCTGTTTTCTCATCGCCTTTCCTCACCAGTAAAACCTGGGTGTGAAAATAATGGTGGGAGTGAGAAACATGTAGATTTCATTCTCAGATTTGTCATTAAATTTTGCCATTCCATTATCCAACAGTGGACTGGGACTTTCATGTGGTAGACATTAAATAAACATTGGTTGAGTTAACTAATGTGAACATAGCTCAGCTGTGGGATACATGTTTCACTAAAACTAGAATAAGAAGCTTTACTATGACACAATTTTTAGGAGCTAGTCTCGAGCCATGCCATCGAAAGTATTATAATGAGCGCATTTTGGTATATCCACAAATAAACCTATTTGAAAGGCTTCCAAATGGATCTACTGCTTTATGGTGAATTTCACACCATAGTGAATAATATCACAATGATTGTCTATATATACTGATAGGCTTATAGTATCCATATGGTAAGTGCCACGCTATAGCTTTTTTTTAAGGATAGCTTAAATCCCCCTATAACTTCTTACTCAAATATAGCATGACTTTTGCATTTATGTCTACTGAACATTTGATATAATTGGGTGCTTTTAAAATTTTAAATTATTTTTCACTTTAGTAGAATAGATTCCAGATCTTATGTTTTATTATGTACTCCATAAATTACTTTTTTTTTCATATGAGACTGCAACTGTTAAATCTGTTCTGCATTCTTCTCAGGACAAATGATTCTTTTCTTTCCAATCTTTTAGCATGATCCTCTTCTTCAATCATTAGTCTACTAGCTACCCACTTAAGCAATTCTTCTAAAGTCCTTTAAAGTTCTGAAGTATCTGGTAATATACACATATAATATTCCAAACCTGCTTTTTCTCCAACAATCCTTTCAATTACTGCTATTTTTCTTCAGCATGCTTTAACTTCCTTATGCTCCTAGAACATGTGTTTATAATCATTTAAATGTGTGATCTGTTCCAACCATTCCTATTATCTCTCAGACCTAGATTCCCTCTTTATAACTGCTCTCCAATGTAATTTATACAAGATTTTAAATTGCATTTTTTCCTGCAAAACAGAATCCCTAGTTACCTTATGATTTTTCTTCTGAATTTATATCCATTCTTTCTTGTGTGTTCTGGTACTTAGATCTTTTACATAGTTGCAGGCAGAACTCATAAAGGTTAATGGGTGATTTTCTTAAAGATATACCACATGAAATTCTTCATTAATTTACTAGCGTTATTGTTCATTTTTTTTTAAAAAAAGCAGTCGTTTTAAATAAATTACCTACCTTCAGTTCACTTTTAAGTCCCCAAAAGAGCAAAGCATCCTTTTTCATTTTTCTAAACTATTCTCCCAATTATTTTCAGTACATTTCCCCAAAGACAGATTTCTTGCCAGCTTGGATAAAGACTTCATTTTTCTCTGGCCTTGTTGCTTGTGTAGTGGCTATACCCAGGCATTCTCTGTGAGGAGCCAAGTAAACCCTTCCTATCTCTTGTGTCTTCTTGACGAAACATGACTCGAATTGATGGCAAGATCTTTTACCTGAGCTATGTCAATGGGATTGGCCCTTACAAAGATGGCCAGAGAGCTAGAGAGCGAGAGGTTGGAAAGAGAAACACAGGGAGAGGTTAGACACAGTTATAAGCAACCATAATGGCTGCTGTCTATAGAGATCTATATGGTCTTGACTATTAAGGTATTTGGGTAGAAACCTTGTGTGTTTAATGTTAGGATCAATAAAACTTGTCTTATGTTCAATGTTTTGTTAATGTGACTGTTTGCATGGTAGCCCAGGACCCTCTTAAATACAGGCCAAATTTTTCTGTAGATGGGTATGTTGACCAAAGAAAACCTCAAAACTGAACTTAACCAATGTAAGTCTAGAGCCTCAAATTTTGAAAAATCATGTGTCTTGTGATTTCTAATGCCTTGAAACAATTCACTACCAATTTTTCTAACCATCATAGTTTTAGTAGTCATATATTCCATTTTGGTTCAAGATATTTATCTTTAATTTTCACTTCTTGTCGATTCAATTCAAATGCTTTATTGGGGACATAGAGACAATACTGTGTTACTAAAGGCTCTCAAATCAGGGCATGAACTCTATAATGTCTAATAAAGATGCAAAGTTTAAGTATTGCAAACTACTCTAGAGGAAGAATTGTTTCCTTCTTTGTGTTTGTACTGCCCTCAGCCTCTAAATCTCATTATCCTGGAAGAGCCATCTCACTGAAACTTTCTCATTCTGGAATATCCATCTCTCTGCTACGCCAGCTCCCATCTCTTATTAATAAGTTCCTCATGAGGCCTCCATTTTGGGGAGGGGCCCAGGGCAGTCAATTTTCATTTCTCTCCCAGTTTTATTTCTGACTTCTGGACTTTAACACTATACCTCCATGCTTGGAACCATCACACCTCAACTTCATTACCTCCACTTTCCACCTCTGTTTTGTGATATTGCATTCCTCCAATAGGATATAAGTTCTTTGAGGTTAAGAAATGTCTTTCTTCCTTACTTCCTTCCTTCTTTCTTTCTTTTTCTTTCTTCCTTTTTTTGTATTTATATCCCCATTGATTACCATAGTGCCTGGCACATAAGTAAAAGCTTAATAAATGCTTGTCAGTTCACCTTGTCTATCTAATTTGATCTTTTTTGGCATTAACAAATGTATATTCATTTGGGGACAGTGAGAGAATAATAATTTGAAGAATTATTTTCATTACTTAGAAAAATGAAATCTAGAAAAAATCTGGAAAGCAATATGTTGGAAATGAATGGTATCTACACATTATTCTGTTTAAATTAGGCCATTTGATTTTATCTGAATAAATTCAGAAGTTTCTATTTCAATTTTCCAAATACTGTTGGCACTTCCCTCACTAAAACATATTGTAACTCCTCATTGCATTGAAAATAAAAGATAGAGACCAAAACTATGATTTTATTGATTTAGGGAACTCCCAGGGTAGAAAATCCTTCCAATGCTAGTTAGCCACCCTCCCTTCTCTACAAACTATAATCCTAAGAGATGACTTGAGCGATGAGAGGTTTAGTGACTTGTCCAGGGTCTCACTGCCAATCTGGGCCAGAACGAGACTTGAGCCTGGCTTTACTGTCTTCAACGCCAGTTCTCTCTCTGCTAATCCCTAATGCCTCTCCTTTAAGGGAAATATGAGCTATATTAGAGGAGAGGAGAAGAGAAGGAACTCGTGTCAAGAGAAGTGGCATCGCAATAAGGATGTATAGTCCCATTTTGGAAGACCTTTCTCTCTTATGTTCTTAAAATTCTGCTGATCATTCTGGCTCAGCAGAAGAGGAACGAAGTGCAATTCTGTTGCTTTTTTCCCTCAAAGTCATAATAAAGATATCTGCCTACCTGAAAACCGGCTGGACAGGCTCCCGATCTTGACATTCCATTTTTGCAGTAGTCACTATCTCTTTCTCTTTCCTTATTCAGTTTAGCTTTGCTACTTGATATCTACACAGGGGCCTATCAACCCCAACTGTCATAAGACACGTAGCTCAGATCAGTATCCTTTATCCTAAGGCATCAAAAGACTGTTTCTGTTCTTTGAATGAGGTTTGGTGTGGCATGATTAGCAATAAGATAAACGGTTACTCTAGAGTGTCGAGGAAAAATGTGAAGTTGAATTAGTTCACCAAGGGGTCAATATAGGGAATGGGAAGAGAATATAACCAGTTCAGGGGTGATGGCCTGAGAAAAAACTGAAGGTGTTAAGGTCAGAGTGGTCATAGTAAAGTCACAGTGAAGACAAAGTACAAGTATGGGGTGGCAAGGTAGAAGGAGAGAAAGAATTATAAAATGATGAAAGATTGTTATCAAGCAAAAGAATCTCAGAGTTCATTAACATGGAAGTAAAATACTTGCATGTGATGGAAAAATGAAAGGGAAAACTATCTCAGGGTCTAATGGAGGAATAGGTCATGGAAAATGAGCAGACTGAGGAACTAGGAAAGTAGGGTAGTCAAAGGAGCATCATAGTGTATGTTGAAATCCCCTTGTATGAGGGCAAGAATTGGGGTAGAGAGAAAGACAATGCACCAGACACTGAACTCATGAGGAACTAAAAACAATGTTCTAGGGCTCAGTAGACAACAACTACCAAAATCCCAATTGGATAATAAAATTTGATTGAGTAAACCTGAAAGGAAGAAATATTACTGAGTGATGTTGGTAGAGGCAGAAACTCCTCCAGGGAGATACTTCTTCACCAAGACCGTTCAGCCAAGGAAGTATGAATGAAAGTTCAATTTAGACTCAGAAGTGGCATCAAGGATGCTGTGTCATCAGTAGGGAACAAGTTCTCAGTGAGAGTCATAATATGGAAGGAATAGGAAATGGAAATTTTAAGCTGAAAGCAAGCTTGTTAACTATGGAGCGGGCATTCCAGAGAGCACATTAGAAGAGATAGGGAGATCTGGTGGGGGACATTTGGTGGGGTAGAGTTGATGGGGATGCAAGTGTGAGGACGGGCTATGAGGAATAGGAAATGAAGTCTACAAAACAACAGTTGGACATTTATATTTAATTAGTGGAGAGAGTATAACAGGGTGAGAATAAGCTAACCATTGGAGAATGAGTCCATGAAAATTATATAGAAGTCCACTGAGAGAGGCAAGTAATTACAGTGTTCAAGGCCCTCTCTCAAAATCCATTCTTATGGCAGGTTATATCATATCTGGTGAAGCCAAGGAGGCCTACTTCTTAGCAAACTGAAACGAGTAATATATGGCTTGGGAGAGTCAAAACATGTGATAGGAACTCACAATCGGAGGTGGGTGTGATCCAGGACCGACCTCTAGATAGCCCTACAGAAAACCTGGGGGCGAAAGTTACCAGACTTGGAGTCCAAAGACCTCAAGTCAAGCCCCAGTTTTGCTTCTTACTAGCTAACCTTGAGCCAGTTATTTAACTAGTTTGAGTCTCAGTTTCTTATCTGTAATTTTTGTTCTGTTTATCTGATATTATTTTTGCCTAGATCAAAAGAAATAATTATGTAAAATACTTTGTTACTATGAGCTATTGAGTCATTTTTCAATTGTGTCTGACTCTACATGACCCTATTTGGGGTTTTCTTGGCAGAAATACAGGAACAGTTTGCCATTTTGTTCTCTAACTCATTTTACAGATGAAAAAATGAGGCAAACAGGATTAAATGACTTGCCCGTGGTCACATAGCTAGTAAATATCTGAGGCCAGATTTCAATTCAGGAAGATGAGTCTTCCTGACTCCAAGCCCAGCACTCTATCTACTGTGCCACCTTTCTGTCTGCAATGTTAATGGGATAATAAGATCTTCACCACCCATCAATAGGCCTCATATGGAGCCCATTAAGGGAAGCTTGCTTAGGGGAAGGCCTGCTTATAGGAAGGCTTTCACACCTTTTGGTACTAAGTTGATTAGGCAATGAATCATGAGGGTTGTGATGCCATCTGGCTCTGAGAAGTGAATATATACTCTGAGTTGGTATTTTGCTTTGGGGGTTTCACTTATGAGAAGGATCTTTTGATTCTCTGGTCAAGACTCTGAGTAGCCATATGTTCAGACCCCTTGACTGTTCAGATGTAAGGGCTCTCTAGGTCCAGTGGTGTATGCAAAGTGTATAGCAATATTGCTTTGATTCAAGCACTTACGGGCCCTGTCCACTGCTCTTTATGCTAATTTCTCTGCTTATATTTTCTCTGACATTCAGGGTGCTGACCTTTCCCCTGAACTAGTGAATGTAATTAAAGAAGATTGTTGACCCTTTTAAAGTTATTTTCCTTTAAAAGCAGATTAAGGAACCTCTGCTAGCAGGACATCCTGGGTATGCTGGGCCATTTTGCTGTTACGCTGCTGTATGTTACTATGTAGTATCATATAAATATAAGCCTTTACTGAGATTCAATGAGAAAAAGAATATAGACATAGAGAAGCATGTTGTTTAATGTTGGATATGATGATATGATACCATGTGATAGAAAGGCAAGGGACATGATAGAGAGTGGATTTTAGGTGAAGGCCTCAGTTCAGGTCTTACCTTTGATAAATACTAACTGTGTTCTCATGGGCATAGCACACCAAATTCTTAGTCACCCAGGCAACAACGGGAAACTATAAATTACAATTAAATGATTGTTCTTCATCAGTGAAGGGAATCTCCATACTGAGATCACTCAAATTAAATGACAGGCAATAGAGAATTGCTAAAGGTTGGTGAGATATAAGGAATATGATGTTTTAGGAAGATTATTCTGGTGTGGACTGGACTGTAACAAGGAGAAAACAGAGAAAAGAAGTTCTTTGGGTCCTCTGGTAGGTTCCAATAATGGAATATTCTGAACTTAATTCAATCCTGTCCAACCCTTGGTAACCCAGTGGACCATATTTTCCATGGAGTTTTCTTGGTAAAGATATTGGAGTGATTTGTTATTTCCTGCTCTGGCAGATTAAGGCAAACAGAGGATAAGTGATTTGCCCAGGGTCACACAGCCATTAAGGGTCTGAGGCCTGATTTGAACTCAGCCTAAAATAATTTTGCCCAGCCCTCTGTCTGCCATCTAGCTGCTTTAACTACCTGTTGTTAAATTGGAAGATCGTATGTAATTACTTATATATCCTAAGTTTCTGCCTTTGAAATGTAGGTAATTGAAAAAAAAAGAGAAAGAAAGAAAAGAAACTTTTCAAAAGGCTATAGCCTTGTGTAAGTAGTCTTTCTTGAAATTTATTTAAATTTTGATTCTTCCATCTGCATTCAGAAACTGGTCATGACTGGCCCTGTAAAGTGTGGGTGATTTAACAGGTTTGGACTTCAATTTTATTTATTTGTTTTCATACTAAGAGCCATTTATGTGGTTGTACACTTAAACTTTAAAAAGGAACCAAGCATTAGAGTCTTTTGTGCTAAATTTTGTTATAATTTCTTGCAAACGATCACTAAGGGGGGTCAGTCAACTAAGTGTACTCTCTAACCCAAAACACATTTTACTTATACGTACATTTAGCTTTTTCAAGTATGTGGTTTCATATGAAGGGAGAATAAAACTCCACAGTATAGTAAAGAAGTGAAATATGGTACTGTAATTACAGGATGGAATGTTGCTTTTATTTTTGTTCAATTAAGGTCCAATCCGCCTTAGGCTCCAATTTTCATCTTTGTGCATTTAAATTCCTTACAGGAAGATCTCAATTAATTAATAATAGAAAGAGACAGAAAAGATTTGACACCAAGCAGAACTGAATGTAATTAATGGAGAACTTCCAAATATTTTTGCGACCTAGGTCATCATGTGACTTTGCATTACCATGGTGTGGAAGTACAAATAGGGCTAAAATAATGTCATTTAGGTTACCCTTCTCTTCAGCACCCACCACTACAAACAGATTCTGATACACAGCCTTCTGTAGTTGGCCTTAAATTCAACATTTGCATTTTCAGTCTGCATGACCAAGATTATATATGACATTACAGTTAAAGGTGGGGAGGCAGCAGCTTGGCTTTGCCATATTCTTAACCCTCTTGTCCTCAGTTTGCTCATCTGAAAATTTGGGGATTAGACTGGATGGCTTCTAGTGTCTACACTGTTCTCAGTCTATAAATCTCCATAAAAATTATAATCCTGTGCATTCACACACACACACACACACACACACACACACACACAAATTTTATATGAGAGCCTGGCTTATTCTTAGATTCCAAAATAAAAGAACTAGTTCTATTTATGCCTTCTCTAGGGGGCCTTCCCAAAACACCCTGACCTGAAGTAATTTCTTCTGACCTTTCATAGTAATTATTGTCTTTACAAATAATTTGGTGATTAACTCTACAGGATCTTGCCACATCTTTTGGAATCCCTTCTCTGAAATCATTGTTTACATTGGTGTTTAAATGTTATTATTCAATTTTCAAAGGTTCCTATTTTGATTACATAAGTAAAATGGACAGCTCTTTGAAAACAGGGGCCATTTTTTTTTTTTGCTTCTTTATATCCACCACAATGATTACACATTTGCAACAACTTTCAAATGTACTCACTTCTCTCCTCTGATAACTATAACCATTCTGGGACAATCCCTCCTCACCTCATGCCTAGACCATTGGAGCAGCAGTAGAGTTGGGTTCTCTGACTTGAATATCTCCCCAATTCAATTCATTCTCCAGTCACTGTCAAAGTCACTTTTCCTAAAGCACGTGTCTGATCTTGCCACCCCCACACACACACTTAATAAACCCCACTGGCTCTCTATAAGCTCCAAGATCAAAAGATATGTTTGGCATTTAATGTCCTTTATAATCTGTCCCACCTTTATAATCTATCTTACTTACCACAGCGTACTCTGTAGTCTAGTATTATTGGCTTCCTTGATGTTCCTTGAAAAAGATACTCCAGCTACCATTTCCAGGAATTTTTGCTCACTGCCCCCTAAGCCTGGAATTATGTTCCTCCTCATCTCTGCCTCCTGGTTTACCCAGCTTCCATCAAGATGCAACTAAAATCCCACCTTCCACAAGTAGCCTTTCTTAATCCCCTTCTATCTAAATGCCTTCCCTCTATTGATTATCTCTGATTTATTCTGAATATGTTTTGCTTGTACATAGTTTTTTTTTTTTCATGATGTCTCCCCCATTAGTCTGTGAGCAGGGCCTATCTTTTGCCTTTCTTTATATTACTAGTTCTTAATACAGGACCTGGCACATAGTAGGTGTTTAATAAATGCTTCTTAACTAACTATAGTACTTTTAAAAAAAAATCTGCTTTGATTGCTCTTTCTTTCATTTCAACAAATTCCGCTGTGTCTAGACTCAATGCAACTACAATGCTTTCCATAAAAGACACTTAGCATTTACAGGGAATGTCGCTTGTTCTTCAAAACAACTGAAATCTGTCAATTTGTGCCACTGATCTGTGCTATGACTACAAATGCTTTCGCAGAGAGATTACAAAGGCAGCCATGCATTGGCATTCTAGGTATTTTAGCCAGCCTGGTGTTGAATTATGTTTCTCCTATGGAGTATCACTTTATTTAAGACAATATGCAGGCCTTGTAGCAGCTCTAGCAAAAGATAAACCTACATATGGGGGCGGAGCCAAGATGGCGACTGGAAAGCAGTAGCTGGCGTGAGCTCCCCACCAAGTCCCTCCAAAAACCTATGAAAAAATGGCTCTGAACCAGTTCTAGAAATACAGAACCCACAAAGGGGCAGAGGGAAGCAGGACTCCAGCCCAGGTCTGCCTGGATGGTCTC
>JAQQSZ010002991.1:0-14583 GCA_028646595.1 Phalanger gymnotis
AATTGGCCCCTTTTAAGTCTTTAGTCTACGCCCACAGGGGTTTCACACCTGATAGGGCTTTGGGCCTGGGGCTTGGCGTTTAACAGGTGAAAGTACTTTCACCATAAACAAAAGCCAAACTCTTCAAGGGCACCCGTTAAACTGAGCCCATTTTGCCTTACTGGCACAATTGTCAAGCCAAAATTAACACAATTGGCAGGAAAATCAAGCCTACTCTGTTGCATCTCAGCCTCAGAGGCTACATTAAGCGCACTATCGTCTGTGAACAAAAAGTCATGCGCCAACTTTCTTGCCACTTTAGTCTTGGCTTGTAGCCATTTCAAGTTAAGTAATTTACCAGCAGTGCCGAAGTTAATCTTTATATCATTTTCATCCTTGTTGAAAGAATCAGACAACATTGTTGAAAGCATCATTCTAAAAAAGCATGAGAGTAAAGACAAAGACCAGCTTCAGCCCATTGGTGACTAGGAAAGCATGAGAGCATCACCTATTACTGAGAACCCATGCAAGCATGCTACCATGCAACTGGGGTAGTATACTCCAGGCAAATGGATTTTGTCATGATCTTCCACAAGCCCTTACCATTGACAGTATCAAAGGCCTTAGATCAATGAATGTTGTGTATAGACCTCTGTTCTGCTCCTGGCATTTCTTTTGCTGTTGGCAGGCAGCAAATACCATATCAACTGTGCTTCAGCCTTTTTGGAAGCTACATTGGTTCTCAGGTACATAAACATCTTCCAGGTGAAGGATTGGCCTTTTAAGGAAGACTCAGGCAAGAATATTTGTAGCTATGAGTAAGAGAGAAAACCCACTGTGATTGTCACAGGACAACCTATTTCCTTTTAAAGATAGACAATAGAAACATCCCTGAATCCCTGGGGATTAAACTCCTTTTGCTATATGAACTGGAAGATTTTGGTAAGCTTTTGTATGAGCAGTGGATCCATTGCCTTGTAAATCTTAGCTGGAATTGAGTGTGTTTTGCCTCACAAAAGGAGCATAATGGGATTCAAAACCCCTTGATTTGGAAGTTTGCCTAGAGAGGGACTGACTTCAACCTGAGGCATCTGGTAAATGGCTTCAGCATTGGTTCATGAAGGTCTATTGAGAATGCTATAGAAGTGTTCAGCCCATCTCTCTGAAATCATGTTCTTACATTAATCAATGTGATTCCATCACCACCAAGGAGTTGAGATGCACCATAGGTCTTTGACCCATAAATAACCTTCAGAACATCACAAAAGTACTTTGGACTGCTACTATCAGTGTAAAATAAATTTTGTATGCCTTCTTATTGAGTTAAGAATCCTGAATCTCTCTAAACTTTGCTTGAACTTTACTTTTGTTGGAATTAAATCCTGCCTTCTCAGGGACAGACTAACAATCCTGCTGATAAATCCTGCAGTTTTCGTTTTTTTGTTTATTAGATTATAAATTTCCCTGTCATTTTTGTCAAACTAATCTTGATTGTTTTGAGAATTCTGACCAAAATGAGTAAACATAATGCTATACACCAAATCTCTGAAAGCTGCCCGTTTCTTTTCTGTCCCACTGAACCAAGTTGGCTCAGTTTTCCCTCCAGGTTAGCAAAAAGCTGTTCATTCTTGGAGAAGCACTCTAATCTGTTGACATTAAGTTTTCTGGAAGGTGTTTTGCCTTCGTGCTACTGCTTTTATTATCTTTCTTTTATTTGTTTAATTTATTTAATATTTTTAGTTTTCAGCATTGATTTTCACAAGTTTGAATTAAAAATTTTCTCCCCATTTCTACCCTCCCCCTCCACTCCAAGATGGCATATATTCTGGTTGCCCTGTTCCCCAGTCAGCCCTCCCTTCTGTCACTCTACTCCCCCCCATCCCATTTCCCTTACATTCTTGTAAGGCAAGATAAATTTCTAAGCCCCATTGCCTGTATACCTTATTTCCTAGCGGTATGCAAAAATTTTTTTTGGAACATCTTCTTTTAAAACTTTGAGTTCCAAATTCTCTCCCCTTTTCCTTCCCCACCCACCCTCCCCAAGAAGGCAAGCCATTCAACATAGGCCATATATGAATCGTTATGCAAAACTCTTCCACAATACTCATGTTGTGAAAGATTAACTATACTTTGCTCCTTCCTATCCTATCTCCCTTTATCCAATTTTCTCCCTTGACCCCGTCCCTTTTCAAAAATGTTGGCTTTCGATTATCTCCTCCCCCATCTGCCCTCCTTTCTATCACTCCTCCCCCTTTTTTTTTATCTCCTTCCTCCTTTCCTATGAGGTAAGATAACCAATTGAGTGTGTATGTTATTCCCTCCTCAGATCAAATCTGATGAGAGCAAGATTCATTCATTCCCCCTCACCTGCCCCCCCCTTCCCTCCCAACAGAACTGCTATTTCTTGCCACTTCTATATGAGATAATTTACCCAATTCTATGTCTCCGTTTCTCCCTTTCTCAATATATTCCTCTCTCATCTCTTAATTTGATTTTATTTTTATTTATTTATTTTAATTATATATATATATACATATACAATTATAATAATTAAAACTATTTAATTTTTTACATATCTTCCCTTCATATTCATGAATATTCATTCCATTCATATTCACCCTCTGTCTCTCTATATATGTATATTCCCTTCAGCTACCCTAATACTGAGGTCTCATGAATTATACACACCATCTTTCCATGAAGGAATGTAAACAAAACACTATAACTTTAGTAAGTCCCTTGTGATTTCTCTTTCTTGTTTACTTTTTCATGCTTCTCTTGATTCTTGTGTTTGAAAGTCAAATTTTCTATTCAGCTCTGGTCTTTTCACTGAGAAAGCTTGAAAGTTCTCTATTTTATTGAAAATCCATATTTTGCCTTGGAGCATGATACCCAGTTTTGCTGGGTAAGTGATTCTTGGTTTTAATCCTAGCTCCATTGACCTCCAGAATATCATATTGCAAGCCCTTTGATCCCTTAATGTAGAAGCTGCTAGATCTTGTGTTATTCTGATTGTGTTTCCACAATACTCACATTGTTTCTTTCTGGCTGCTTGCAGTATTTTCTCCTTGATCTGGGAGCTCTGGAATTTAGTGACAATATTCTAGGAGTTTTCTTTTTGAGATCTTTTTTTTTTTCAGGAGGTGATCAGTGGATTCTTTCCATTTCTATTTTACCCTCTGGCTCTAGAATATCAAGGCAATTTTCCTTGATAATTTCTTGAAAGATGATATCTAGGCTCTTTTTTTGATCATGGTTTTCAGGTAGTCCAATAATTTTTAAATTATCTCTCCTTGATATATTTTCTAGGTCAGTGGTTTTTCCAATGAGACATTTCACATTGTCTTCCATTTTTTTTCATTCCTTTGGTTCTATTTTATAATATCTTGTTTTCTCATAAAGTCACTAGCTACCACTTGCTTCATTCTAATTTTTACGGTGGTATTTTCTTCAATGGTCTTTTGGACTTCCTTTTCCATTTGGCTTATTCTGCCTTTCAAGGCATTCTTCTCCTCATTGGCTTTTTGGAGCTCTTTTGCCATCTGAGTTAGTTTGTTTTTTAAGGTGTTGTTTTCTTCAGTATTTTTTTGGTCTCCTTTAGCAAGTCCTTGGCTTGTTTTTCATGGTTTTCTCTCATAATTCTCATTTCTCTTCCCAATTTTTCCTCTACTTCTCTAACTTGCTTTTCCAAATCCTTTTTGAGCTCTTCCAAAGCATGAGAACAGTTCATGTTTTTCTTGGATGCTTTGGATGTAGGCTCTTTGACTTTGTTGACTTCTTCTGGCTGTATGTTTTGGTCTTCTTTATCTTCTTTGGAAAGATTCCAAACTCTGAGTGTCAATCTGAGTCCATTTTCGCTGCCCGGCCATGTTCCCAGCCAACTACTTGACCCTTGGGTTTTACTTGACCCTTGAGTTTTTTGTCGGGGTATGACTGCTTGTAGATTAGAGAGAGTTTTGTTCCAAGCTTGAGGGGATCCACTGTTGTTTTCAGTATTTCTCACAGCAAACTCTGCCACACCACATCCCATCTTTCTCTTCTCTTTAAAATGGCATAGTCTATTAAATATCAATCTTTGCTGTGAGGGTGCAACCATGAAATTTAATTGCATTTAAGTAAATGAAAGACAGTGTTGGTGATGAGAATGTCATGAGATGCACTAATCTTCAGTTGTAAAGTGACTTTTGCTGTTGAGATTTCTGATATCATTCCTCCCAAGGACTCTCTGCCATGTCTAATAATTTGTGCCTACTCTGACTTTAAAGTCACTGGAATTAAAACCTTGTCTTCTTGCCACAATGCTAATGAGGGTTTTCAGGTCTTCATAAAATTTTTCTTTGACCTTATCATGGTTCATCATGGTGGTAGCATACACACTAATGATGGTGGCATGGCACTTTCATGTAAGTGGAATTGGTTTGTCATGAGCTTGTCATTCACTCTTTTGGGGAGGCATACAAGTTTGCTGACTAGATTAGTTTTGATTGCAAAACTGACAGCAACTTCATGGCACTCTCCATCACTTCATTCACTCCTGAAAAACATGTATCCAGCTCCAACTTCAGTAAACTGGCCTTCATCTGCCAGCCTTGTTTCATTCAGGCCTGCTATTTGGATGCAATACCTGCTGAGTCTCTCCCAACAATCACTGTTTTTCTTTCAGTTCTTCTGGTTTTCATGTTGTTCATAAGTGTGTGCACATTCCATGTACTGATGGTAAGTGAAATAGTCTTCTCAAAAGTTTTTATATTTTTACTGTGTTTCAAGAGCAGGGTAGGATCTTCATCTGCCATGGTAAGCAGGCCTGAATTAGGTTGGCAAAACAGATTTTAGGGCATTTTTTCAAGCTCCTTCCTTGTGGCAGAAAGGGAGCAGTGTTGTCCTTTGAAAAAGGTTACTCAGACATCTGGGGGAACGTGACTGCTACTTTAGTCCATTGAAAAGATGACCCTGTGGCCATGACTGCCTGTGTGTAGGGTTGTGATTACAGTTCCCAGTGTATCAACACCTTACTTACCCACATTACTTGCCTGTAGCCACAGGACTTTGAGGTAGGCAAAAAATGGTAAAATCGTATGGATGATGTCTTTTGAGTCTCACATAAATTGGATTTAAGTGATGCAGAGTTGTGCAAAGTTGGAGTCCTCACTCTCTCTTCCAGTCATACGAGTCCAGTTGCATGACAAAAGTCAAGATGACTGGCAATGTTTTGGGATACAATGGATGATCTTGGCATCTTGGGTGTCTAACCAAGCTTCAAGGGCTCCACAGCACCTGTTTTAACTGCCTTAATGGACATTGGAAGAAATTGTTCTCGTCTACCCATTCCACTGGGAAAAGTCTTCATATGCTTGACGTAGACAACCGCATAACTCACCACAGGTTCGAGGCCCCTTGGTTATCCTCAATCTGTTTTCTACTAGAATGGTTTACCGGGGTGTCACTGCTATGCAAACTGCAACTTTGTGGAACCACAAATGAGAGTTGGGTGATTGATGGGACACTAAAGGTTGAAAAATAGCCCTGAAAAGGGCTTGGCAGACCTCACATCAGAAGTAGTAGTCTTCCCCAAACACCCATACCCCACCCAATCAGTAACTGAACAAAGTTTTCTACATTCCTGGCAAGTACTCATTCAAGTTTTTCTTTTTAAGGACCCCAGTGAATTTAATTTTAGATAGTTCTGAATGCCAGAAATTTTATTCTTACTTCAAATTCTATTTGGTCTATATCTGCCTTTTTTAAGTCCTAAACTCATGTCTCTATTTATTTTTTAAGTCAAGTCAAATAAGTCTAATCCTTCTTACATATAACACCCCTTCAAATGTATGAAGATAACTACCATATCCTCTCCAAATCTTCCTTACTCCGGGTTAAATAATTGCAGTTTCTTTAGCTGATCCTTGAACCACATAATCTTCATTCCTTTTAGTATCCTAGAAGCTCTCTTCTGTAGATTTGTCAATATTTTCCCCAAAATGTGGCACCCAGAACTAGATTAGAAGTGGCCTCCAGAGACAGAGTATCATGGATCTATCACCTCTATCTTTCTAGATGATCTACCTTTCCTAATAAAGCCTAACAGATATTGTAATATTTATTTTAGTGACCATATCACACTGTTCACATATTTTCATTTTGTAATTCACAAATAGATAAAAGTGACAAAACCTCCCAAATTATTTTGTATTTAGCTTGAGTAATTGATCCTCTCACCCTCTGATTGGGTCTGATAATACAGGATGTAAAAAAATCTCTCTAACCCCTGCATATCTTCCTAACCCTCTTTACCATGGTACTAAAATCTTCCTCCATTCCCCACCCCACTTATTCACCTCCTTGAATTAATAAATAAGAGATTCCACTTAAAATAATAATATTGTCAGGGAGAGTTAAGAATAAGACAATAAAGTTACTAGCACATTAGATGATATCAGTTTAATGGATGTGCAGTCAAAGCTACTGAAGAATGGGTGCTGGACTTACAATTAGAAGACTTGTGTTGAAGTCTCAGCTAATAGGTAATTCATTCCATTCATTTCTCTGGGATTTGGTTTTGAGCAAGTCAATTTTGAACTTTAGTTTTCTCATCTGTAAAATGAGAAGGTGGGACTAGAAAGTTCTGATATCTCATTTAACTCTAATATTGAAAGATTCCAAGTTTCTAAGTCAGGGACTATATAGTTATCCCACATCATGGCTTTTCCTATCAGAGTTCTATATATCACAGGTCAGAATAAGAAATTAAATGTGAATTTTGGGGGAGTTTCAAGGAAAATGCAGATGACAAGTGAAGGCCAGCAGATGACACAGAAAAAGTTTAGAAACTCAGCAATGCATAAAATGGAAGCATAGTATTGTATAATACAATACATATTTTATCTTTTAATACCATAATAATTCAGACTACTTTTCTGTTCTGAAGAGAGGGCCAATGAATTTTACATGGATTTGCAAGATTGCCATGCTATGCCCCTAATCTCCATGATGGAAGGGATAACTGTAATTCATTTCAACTAGATAAACATTTAGAGTCTAAGGCTTACATTCTATGGGGGTGACCTAGGGTTCTTATTTACAACATGTAAACAAGTTAGTAAATGCAAAGTATATGCAAAGTAACACAAAGGGTAAAAGGAAAAAAGGAAAATGAATGATAATAAGAGATCTCATGCAGGACATGGCACCTGATACTATTCTCATACATATAAAGCTCCCACTTTCCGTCTCCAAGGAGAAGAGTAAAAATTATTTCAATGTGCCCATTATAGAAATGCAAGTGAGGCATAAGATCATTTAACAAAAAAAATCACCTCTTTTCTAGTTTCAGTTGACTAGAAACCTAGCAAGGTGCTATTACAGCTTGTCTGAAATGACAAGAGCCTATTAATTTGGTTTCCTTTCTTTCAATAGATTTAGAAACAAGATACATATGACTGCCAATCGTTTGATATAATCTTATATCTCCCATCACTAGAAAATGTCAGTCATGCTTATAGACTCAAAATGTTAGGCAATGTCTGAGTAAAGAATAGTTAGACCATTTTCAACTACTGATGTCAATACATCAAAAAGAAAGTAAATACAAGGAAAACAGATAATGAAGAAAATCACAAAGTTTAAGGTTTCCTCATCCTTGGTGAATACCCCCAGATACCACTAAGAACAATCTATTGCCACTGGTCCAGATTTATGGACAAATCTTATTTTATTTGATAACAGCATCGTTTCTCTTTCTTCTATGTGTTTTTTAGCTTGGATTCCATTTTTCCCTACTACATCATGAGTAAAATTCATTTCTGTTATTTAGTAGCTCTTCCAAAGAGTGATGAATCTGACAGTGGGTAGAGTTGGCAAAAGCTAATGCTTAGAAAAGAAATCCCTAAAATTTGAAGTCAAGCTATTGAGGGTCTGTCCTATCTGTCCTAAGGATACATTTTAAAATGTTATATGAGAGAAGATGACAAAAATAAATGGACATTACATATATGTATATATATATATGTATGTATATATACATATGTATGTATATATACAGAGAGAGAGAGAGAGAGAGAGAGAGAGAGAGAGAGAGAACAGAGGCCTACAGAAGGGTAGTGACCTGTTCAAGATTACATAATTACAAATGGATTAATATAGCATATATTCGAATCCATCCTGCTGATCCTCGCATATGACATTCCATTATTTGCATATATGCCTTTGTACAGCCTGTCCCCAATTTCTGAAAGTACTCCCTGCTCTTAGAATCTCTAGATTCCTTTAGACTTCAATCCAGGTATATCTGAATCAGTACGTTTTTGGATACTGTTCCTTCTGCCTTTCTGGATTCCCCCATATTGTATTAATTATATAATTGTATTATACATTGTATCTAAAACATGTATAATATTTAATATATAATTTAATATGTTATATATAAACAAATACACTAGACAAATATATAAAATATAATACATTCAATAATAAATCTATTTAACATATTCATATTGTATTATTATATTTATGTATAAGCATATAATATTTATATTATATATCATATTTATTAATAGATAATAGAAACAAAATATAGAAATACTGGTCCAAATAATAAACTATATTAAATGTTGAAATTTATGAAATGTAATAATATGCTATGTAGTATATATATATATATATATACACATGTTGTATTATATATATGTATATGTATTGTGTATGTATATTTTTTCCCATCCAAGTTCATGGACCTCCAGGAATCTATCCATAGTCCCCACATTCCAGGTTAAGAATTCTTGCACAAGACCATACTTATCAATCACTTTTTGTCATGAACTGAATGTCATTTTGATTGAGATTCTCTTTCCTATCCTTTCCTAGTCTTGCTTTGGAAGTATTGGTCTCAGACCCAGTGGAAAGAGAAGAGTCAGTAGCCTGCCCCAATACTTTTCTCTTGTCCATGAAGCTCACTCCCTTGGATCATTGGACCATAGATTTGAAGAAACAGGGAATTTCAAGATTATCTAGTTCAGCCCCATAATTTTACTGTTTTCAGAAGTTATTTGTTATTTTTGTTGTTCAGTGATTGCAGTCAAGTATGAATCTTTATAACCCAATTCATGATTTCCTTGGCAAAGATACTGGTGTGGTTTGCCATTTCCTTCTCTAGTTCATTTTACAGATGAGGAAACTGAGGCAAATAAGCTTAAGTGACTTTCCCAGGGTCACACAGCTAGTATATATCTGAGGCCAGATTTGAACTCAGATTTTCCTGATTCTAGAGCCAAGCTCTACCCGCTATGCTATCTCACTACTTAGCTGAGATAGCTTCTTCTATTTCTTCTGGAAAGCTTCTTCTGCTCTCAGCAATGGATTTTCACTGCATTTGAAATACTAAACATCATTAATTCAGATATTCAAGGATATCTAAACCATAAAGGTCCTGATGTTCTTTGAGTGAGAGGTAAGTAATGTCAGCTATCTTCTGGAGCAAATAAATCTTTTATTGTCAAAATATAAATATAAGATACATTTTTTCATAATAGACACACAAACCTGAAATATCATTCATTATAATTTCCTGTGTTAAACAAGACAAACTTGGAGTTAGCAATAGACTCCAAATATGTTCAACACAAAATCCCCAACAAAGAAAGATATTTTGGGCAGGGGCAAGACCAAATTTTGTGAAGATCAAGGCAACCTTCCAGACACCCTCCAGAAACTGCATTGTGTATGCAGACTCCTTCACACAGAAACAACATTCCTCACAAAGATAAGCACAGGCACTTCCTTCAATTGCCAAAATGGTATCCAGAGCCCTTTGGTTCTGGAGAACCACTTCACCAAGGGAATTTACTTGTTCAACAATGGCACCCAAGGTTTCAGCTGCATATATCAAGCCCCTAGCAGTAGCAAGGGGAAGGTTGTGGAATGCCTGCTCTGCATTGAGGACAGCATAGACAATCAGGAGGACTTTCAGGATAGAATAACCAATGCCCTGCTTTCCAACAAAAGGATTTGGTGCCAGGCCAGATGGGATGATCCCTGTAGATTTCCACTTTTGAGAAAGTTGGGAAATATTTTGGGAAACTTTATGTTTAAAGGGGGCCAAGATTAAGAATTGTTGAGGAGTTAATAGAGTTGTAAAGATACATATTAGGTATTGAATTGAAATAATTGAATTGATGCTACAGATGCCTGACCAGAATAAGAGAGGACCACATAGATAGCAGAGCCACATTGAAAGAAATAACCAGTTCCTTCCAAGGACAAGGAAAGGGGTATAAAGAATTTATCACCTTACAGGGGATGGGGGCTGGAGTGATGGAAGTACCTTGCACACATACTCATTGGAAATGGAAATTTACCAAAGTGGAGGTGCAGGGAACAACATGGAAGATAAACAACATGGCAGGCTAAATTATCAGAAGCTTGTGTCAAGAGGCGAGAGAAGGCTCTGGTCATCATTAATGTGAGGACCATCAAAGAACCAGTTGCAACTTGAATTTAAGTGAACAAAGTCACCAAGATATCACCAAGACAAGATATGAAGGGTAAAGGAGGTCCCATTGATGGGTCCTCAGGTTATTAGTTGAATAACAAGGGCATGGAAAGCTATAGATGAATAAATAGGGATCTTGGATTGCAAGATCAGTAAGTCATCAATGTGCCAGCCAAAAAAAAGTCTTCATGATGCAGGTCACCATCTCCTCCCCACCTTTAATTATTTTGCCTTCCTTTCTGATGGGACAGTTTGTCAGTGGCCTTATTATCCCTTGCATTAGCCCCTGAAATACCCCCATCCTCCTCATCCACAAGCCAAGGAGTCATAGTTGATGACTTCTCCAGGGCCTTCAAGAGGTCAATGCTTGTGCTATATATCAGACCCCTTTGTCCCCAACCTCCATATGCTCCTCAATCTCATACCACCCTCTTCCACCCAGTTTACTTCTCTTAACCTCTGGATGCCTTTTTCAATGTTCTCTTATGCCCTGAGAGTCAGGTCCTGTTTCCTTTCACATGGGAAGGTCATCAATATACTTGGACTATATTACCTCAGTTCTATATAGAAAGCCCCACCTACTTTTCCCAGATTCTCAAAGTCAATCTTGCAGATCTCCAGTTTCTCTCTAATTCCAGTCTATTCCAATATGTAGATGACCTGCTCTGCTGTCCCACTTGAGGCCTGTCATGAAGATTCCATATTTCTCCTCATTTCCCTCACACACAGGAGACATACAGCCTCTAGGGACAAGGTCCAATTCTCAGGCCATCTAGTTTCTCTCAAAATACTCCTTCTCAACCCAGACTGACTCTCCACTGCTTTGAGGTTCCTCCATCCCACCACCAAGAGACAACTATGTGGATTTCTTGGACTGGCTACATGGTGTTGATTTTGGGTCTTCTCTTTCTTGTGTATTGCCCAACCCCTTTATTATCATTTTAAGGATGCTTCTCTCAATCCCCTCAAGTAGACTGATGGACCTGAACACACTTTTGAGGCCTTAAAATCTGCTTTAACCACACCCCCACATTGGCATACCCTAACTACTACCATCTTTTCTATCTCTGAGAAAAAAAGCGGGTGATGTACTGGGAGTCATATGCCCAAAATATAGAGACAATTTCAGACCTCTTAGTTATTACAGCAAATGTCGGGATCTTGTGGCTCAGGGAATTCTTCCTTGCCTTTGTGTTGTTGTAGAGTGATCTGACCTTCTAGAACTCATGGAAGAAGTAGTTCTAGACTCCCCTCTGACCCTCCATGTTCCCCATTCAGTTAAGACCCTTTAACCTCATATCACAACCATCATTTTCCTCTAGTCTTCTTACTTTCTTATTTTCAAATTTCTTTGAAAGTACTTCTTACTTTCAAAATTCTCGGCCTTCTCATCCTAACATTTCCCTTGCTAGATGAAAGACTTTAAATCCATCCTTGTTATTTCCTGAAACTACAAATAACCATGATTTCCTCATTGAACATGACTGTATCTAGATAGTTTATTCCATTCCAAACCCTAGATAGGACTTATAAGAAAATGAGCTGGAAGATACAGATTATCATTGATACAAGGCCAGTTCTTGCCTCTGAAATCAACGAGGAGACCTTGCATCAGGATATGCAATCACCATGGCACAAAGAATTATTAAAGCTAGCCCTATCCTGTACAACAGGTGGAACTGGAATTTATAACTTGTGCCTGCAAACTTGGTAAAGGTAAATATTTTTACAGATAGTTGGTATGCCTTTGAAATGGCTCACAACTTTGGAATGCTTTGGAAATATCAAGGATTCTTGCTCTCCTTGGGCATGCCAATTCATAGCAGGAAGCAGTACAGTGGATTTTGGGTGCTTTTCTTTTACCTGTAGCAGTGTCAAAAACCACAGTAAATCACATGTAAAGGATGATTCAATACATGTCAAGGAAATTGCACTTGCCAACTTTCATGCTAACCAGGCAGCTTTATCTCCTATTATCACCTTTGCCTTCTCTGCCTCCACCAGGAAGACAACCCTCCGGTCTTTCCTAAAACCTGATAAAATCATTCTGTCTTGGGGAAGCATAACTAAGCTTGTGACTTCTCACCTGGAGAATGAAGGATGCTTAAGCGCCAAGGAATATGGCCTGTGCTATGGGCCAAACAGACTCTTGGTGTTTCCCAAATCCTTGTGCCGCTTGATGATAGAATATCTTCACTCTTCAAGTCATTGGGGGCTGGACAAACTCTTAGTTTTAGTTAGATTATACTGATAGGGAAGAATTTGGAAAATGGCTCATGATGTGTATCTGTAGTGTGAAACCTGTCCCAAACATAAAATCAGCAAGCCCCTCCAACTATTCGTTAAGGAATGATGGCCTCAATGGCCTCTCAGGGAAGAGAGAATTGGGAAGTTTGGGGAAGATGTTTAGACGGGCCAAGATGAACCTCTGTGGGAATGCACTGAGCACTCAGGTGATGTCAGAGGAGGATGACATGGGAGCTAGGAAAGACATTGGAGGGAGGGGGAATAGTATCATTATAAGTGCTGAGGAAGTCCTAACCCCAAAGATATACCAGAGAGGCAAGAAACAGAGTCCTGAGAGTCAGGTTCTGTTTGCTTTCACATGGGAAGGTCAATAGTCCTAAAAGGTCACTGAAAGTAAAAAGGAGAGCTTGAGAAATTAACACAGACTGAGCACCATTAGAGATACCCACAATGGTAATTTTCTTTTGACTCTGAGAGAGGGGCTCTGAAAAACTGGTGTAGATGAGAACCGAGAGGGTAGCCCCCATAACAATGAGGATGAGGACATGTTGGTTCATCCTTGATTCCAAGAGACATTGCCCACTGGAGAGGTGGGCACTGCAGGGTAAGTCCCCTGTCATTCCTCAGAGACCCATCACTGTGAGTTATTCCAATTGGGTTTTTTAGGAGGGGGTCTTTAGGTATTGGGATGGCAAGATGTCTCTGTTTCCCATAAGTACCGCAGTCACCATTGAAGGAAGCTGTGTTCGTTCTATCCAAACAGAGGTTGAGGTAGTCTGCCTACCCAAATTTCTCCTTTTTATAATATCAGCAAGGGGCTTGGGGAGCTTATCTCCATACAGAGAACTAAAGGTGACAAGAGTTAAAAGGACCCCAGAATCTAAATCAGAGTTAGCCTGAAAAATTATAAAATTCAAAAATTGTTTCTTCAGGATTTTGTCATTAGACACATAGCTGGCTCCAATCTACTTCTTTAGGCCTTATGAATGGCCTCTAGAAAGGCTTTCCCCAATTTCTGTGCCAATTTTTGTTGTTTTCTTGGGGACCTCTTCCCTCTGCTGTGGTGGAGAGGTGTTCTGTGGTGGAGAGGAGTCAGCCCTCTTAGTTGCTTTAAACCAGTGGTTGGGCTCCCTGTGACTTGTAAGGACCTGGGCCAACAGATAAAAATCAGGAAGGCTGGGACAGTATGTGAAAAGAACCAACTGATACTCGTGAGAAAAACTTGCTGGGTATTCCTAACTTTTGGGACCTCCTTGGCTCTTCCTCATAGTTCTGCTTTCGCCCAAAGTGTAAAAACTGCCTGTGGGGCTCTCTACACATCATCCCATTTGATCTTAAAAGGGAACTGAAAGATGGACAATGATGGGGAGAGAAAGGGAAGGATAAAGATTGCTTTAACAGGGACTGGAAATTTTTTTTGGTACATCCTCGTGGAGGGCCCCTTTCAAGTCCTGTAAATATTCAGTGAGATTAAAATCTTAATTTCATATCCCAAAAGAAACTTAAAAAAAAGAAAAAATACTTCTAAAAGCTTTTTTTCTGGTGGTCATCTTACAATATCATTGTTACTTTGTAAACAGTACATTTCACTCTATTTCAGTTCACGTAAGTCTTTCCAGGTTTTTCTGTGAGCATCCTACTCGTCATTTCTTATAGCACAATAGTATTCCATCATAATCACATACCATCATTTGTCCAGCCATTCTCCAATTGATGGGCATTCCTTCAATTTCCATTTCTTTGCCACCAGAAAAAAAGCTTTTAGAAGTATTTTTGTGCATATAGGTCCTTTTTTTTTTATTTTTGAACATTTATTTTTTTAAAACCTTGAGTTCCAAATTCTCTCCCCTCTTCCCTTCCCATCCACCCTCCCT
>JAQQSZ010002992.1:0-14582 GCA_028646595.1 Phalanger gymnotis
TGGGGTCTTCCCACAAAAACTCACAATACCGCTATCACGGTCTGCCCAGCTATCGCGGGTCAACATTCTTTACCTCAGCTCTATCACGATGGCCATTAACAGCCATAACAGCTCTCTCTCTCTGCATTTCCAGTGACACAACTTCCTTTTCCTCTCAGCAAGCTCCTACTACCACGTGTGACTTAGGCTTCCTATGATATAAGCAGGTCACGTGACCTATTAATGGGTGGGAAAGATCTTCAAATCTAAATTGCTATTACATTTGGTGACCATGGTAAGGGCACTTAACCCTTTAGGGAATTCTCTAAGATGCTAAGTTGCAGAAGAGGTGGTGATTTATGAAGTTTCCTCACCTGAAAGTTCTGTATATCAATGAAATCACAGGTTCAGCTCCTATCTTTAGTCTATCTTTGTTTTTTGATCTGTTGTTCCCTTTGTGTTGACCTGGAGAAGATGAACAAAATACAAGAAACTTACCCTCAAAAGGCAATTAGAAGCAAAAGAGAAAAAGCCTTTACCCCTTCATACAAAAAAATGTGATGTGCTGCCCCTGAAATTCTAGGTGCAGTCATAATTGCTACACTAAAAAAAGATTAAGAAAAAGACCAAACAAAAGTGATGAAAGTCAAAATAAGAGCAGTGTCTGTTTCTGAGCACATTCTAGGGTAGATAATAGTTTTGGAAACTCTCCGACAGGAGGAAATTCAAGAGAAACTTGAGCAAGGAGTTCTCAATCATTTTTTGTCTTGTGGATGCCCCTTTGACAGTCTGGTGAAGCCTGTGAATCTCTTCTCAGAATAATGTTTTTTAAATTAATCAAATAAATAGGATTATGAGGGAAACCAATCATATTGAAATACAGTTATCAAGATGTTGCTTTTAAATTTAGCAGCTGATAAATTCTTGACTTGACTTAATGATAATTCCATCCTTTAAAAGGTGGAAGAATTTACAAGGGAAATTGCTGTTCTGGACCTGACTAGAAAACTGTTTACTGAAGTGGGAATAATGGAAACTTCAGAAGTAAATAGCCACTCGTGTTTAGACTTTGTAACAGAAGAGAGGAAAGCTGGATCTAGACTGACACATACCCCAGGCTTGGGGAGAATACATTTCAAAGAATTCAGAGAAAGAATAAGTATGATTGGCCCATAATACTATGGGTAGAATAAATCTCAGAGTATGGGAAGTTCTCAAGAATGAAACTGTTCAAGTCACTAGGCTTAAATGAACTAGATACCAACATATCAAAATAACTGATGATTTAAGTTGGTAAGCCATTGTCACCAATTATACGGTCAAAGATTTAGAACTGAAGGGACCTTAGAGGTTACTGCCTTTCATTTTACAGATGTGGAAACTGAGGCCCTAAGAACTTAAGTGACTGGGTAGAAGCAAGATGGCAAAGCAAAAGCAGGGACTGGCTTAATCTCTCCCCCACCCCCTCCAAATATTTATAAAAATGACTCTAAACAAATTCTAGAGCAGCAGAACCCACAAAATGACAGAATGAAACAAATGTCCAGCCCAAGACAACCTGGAAGATCGACAGGAAAAGTCTGTTGCACCAATCTGAGAGATGAGCGCAGTCTAGCTTGGGTTGTGCCAGCACAGACAGGGCCAAAGCAGTCCTCAGGGCACTGAATCACTGGCAAATGCAACGGTTTCCAGACTTCTCAACCCACAAATGCCAAAGACAACTTAGAAGGTCAATAAGAAAGATCTGTGGGATCAGGGTGAGAGAATAGTGCAGTCTGGCTCCAGCCCCGGGGTGGTGGAGGTAGCAGCAGCAATGGCAGCAGCTGCTGGCAGAGCTCTCAGCCTACAGATTGTGGGGGGATCAAGTAGCTGATTAGAGGAGGATTGCAGGGATCTCTTTGTTGGCACTGAGGCAGGATTCTCTTGCTTTGCCCATGCTCGGATCTTGATTTCAGTCCTGGTTGGCAGTCCTGGAGCACTGGTGTGGCAAAACTTGTGGTGGCAGTGGGGAGGGAATCCTCCTCCGTTCCAAGGCAGAAAAGAGTGCTTATGGTCACTCACAGACAACAGCACAGGCCAGGAGAGGAGTAAACAGCTGTGTTGGGAAGCAAAATGGGCTCCTTAGCACATAGTTCAACAAGTGCCCTTGAAGAGTCTGGCTTTTGTTTGCTTTGAGTGATTCAGCTATTTCATTGAATCTTGCTAAGTGCTAAGCCCCAGGCCCAAGATTTGGGTGTCCTTGGTGCCTCTTTGCCTCAGGGGAGGACTTAGTTTAGACATGAGTTTGAGTGACATGTCTGGGACAGCAGAGGCTCTTAGACCACATGGGTTTAAGTCCGCCTCTTGGTGACAATTTTAGGTTACGTGGGTGAGTTGCATGTGAGACTCACCCCTGACACTGACAAAGATATAAAAACCAGGGGTTGGCCTCAGCTTCCTTGGAGCTCTTTGCCGAAGCAGTGGTGTCATGTGACTCTGGGCCAGCCCTTGTTCTGAGTTCTGGGGCTGAACCTAGATGTTGGTAACTATAAATTGTATTGGGTCTGTCTGTTTGTAATTTGTTTAAGGGCTCTCAAGATGGTGTTGATGATGAGACTCCAGGCAGCTATAGCTAAGGAGCCCTCCAGCTTATAAACCCGGATGCTGAGATTTTGTTGAACTCTGGCAACTATGTATTGGGATTTGAATCAGACAAGGTCTGTCTGTTGATGTTTGTAATTTGCTTTTATTTTGCTCTGAAGTTCAGGGTGCTGGCTTTTTCCCCTGAACTAAGTGAATGATATTTGTGTGCTGAATTAAAGTAAGCTTGCCAACTCCTTCACCTTGCTCTCCTTATTAAAGCAGATCAAAAGAACCTGTGTTTTGGTTTTTTTTTTTTTTTTTTGGCGTTGTGCTGGCAGCTTTCTGGATGTTGGCTGTGGGTGGATCTTACACCCCCACAGAAGCTGCTAGCCAGATTGTGGAAACAACACCTCTCCTTTGATCATACAACCTTCAAAGAACTAAAAATTTACACGTCCCTAGAAATATCTCTGAAAACAGCTGCACAAAACTCCTGATGTTTGAGACAGTACACCCTTCACATTGGAAGCAGAGTCCTACCTCAACAAAGAGCTAAAAAGTTAAGTAATTGGCTGGGAAAAGGAGCAAACAGCAGAAAAAAAATCAGACTATAGAATCTGACTTTGGTGACAAGGAAAATAAGAACATAAAACCAGAAGAAGACAACAAAGTCAAAGCTTCTACATCCAAAGCCTCCAAGAAAAATATGAATAACCAATTCAGGCCACAGGCCACGGAAGAGCTCAAAAAGGATTTTGAAAATCAAGTAAGAGAAGTAGAGGAAAATTGGGAAGAGAAATGATATTGACGCAAGAAAATCATGAAAAATGAATCAACAGCTTGCTAAAGAAGACCCCAAAAATGCTGAAGAAAATAACGCCTTAAAAAATAGGCTAACCTAAATGGCAAAAGAGGTCCAAAAAGCCAATGAAGAGACAAATGCCCCAAAAAACAGAATTGGCCAAATGGAGAAGGAGGTTCAAAAGCTCGTTGAAGAAAATAATTCCTTAAAAATTAGAAGGGAGCAAATGGAAGCTAATGACTTTATGAGAAATCAAGAAATTATAAAACAAAACCAAAAGAATGAAAAAATAGAAGATAATGTGAAATATCTCATTGGAAAAATCACTGACCTGGTAAATAAATCCAGGAGAGATAATTTTAAAGTTGCTGGACTGCCCGAAAGGCACAATCAAAAAAACAGCCTAGACATCATCTTTCAAGAAATTATCAAGGAAAAGTGCTTTGACATTCTAGAACCAGGGGGTAAAATAGAAACTGAAATCCACCGATCACCTCCTGAAAGAGATCCAAAAAGAAAAACTCCTAAGAATATTGTAACCAAACTCCAGAATTCCCAGGTCAAGGAGAAAATATTGCAAGCAGCTAGAAAGAAAAAATTCAAGTATTGTGGAAACACAATCAGGATAATACAAGACTTAGCAGCTTCTACATTAAGGGCTCAGAGGGCTTAGAATATGATATTCCAGAAGTCAAAGGAGGTAGTATTAAAACCAAGAATCACCTACCCAGAAAAACTGAGTATAATACTTCAGGTGAAAAAATGGGTATTCAATGAAATAGAGGACTTTCAAGAATTCTTGATGGAAAGACCAGGGCTGAATAGAAAATTTGACTTTCAAATACAAGAATCAAGAGAACCGTGAAAAAGGTAAACAGGAAAGAGACATCTTAATAGACTTACTAAAGTCGAACTGTTTTGTTTACATTCCTACATGGAAAGATGATATGTGTAATTCATGAGACCTTTCTCAGTATTAGGGTAGTTTGAGGGAATAAACAGACAAACAGATAGACAGACAGATAGACAGACAGATATGTAGCTGTAGATGTAGATGTAGATATAGACAGAGGGCACAAGGTGAGTTGAATATGAAGGGATGATATCTAAAAAATAAAATTAAAGGGTGAGAGAGGAATATACTGGGAAAAGGAAAAAGGGAGAGGTAGGATGGGGTAAATTATCTCGCATTAAAGGCAAGAAAAAGCTTTTACAATGGAAGGGAAGAGAGAGGAGGTGAAAGGGAATGAGTGAACCTTACTTTCATTGGATTTGGCTTAAGGAAGGAATAACATATGAAAATCTATCTTACCTAACAGGAAAGCAGGGGGCAAGAGGAATAAAAGGGGGGTTGATAGAAGAGAGGGAAAAAGGGAGGAGGGGGATAATTAGAAGAAAACATTTTTGAGGAGGGACAGAGTCAAAGGACAGAATAGAAATGGTGGGCAGGATAGGATGGAGGGAAATATAGTCTTTCACAACATGACTGTTATGGAAGTGTTTTGCATGACTACACATGTATAACCTGTATCAAATTGCTTGCCTTCTCAATGACGCAGGTTGGAGAGGGAGGAAGGAAGAGAATGTGGAACTCAAAGTTTTAAAAACAACTGTTAAAAATTATTTTTACATGCAACTGGGAAATAAGATATACAGGCAATGGTATATAGAAATCTATCTTGCCTTACAGAAAAATAGAAGGGAAGGGGACGAGAGAAGGGGTGGTGGTGATAAAAGGGAGGGCGAATTGGGGGAAGGGGTAATCAGAATGCAGCCGTCTTGGGGTAGGGGAGGGGAGAGATAGGGAGAAAATTTGGGACTCAAAATCTTGTGGAAATGAATGTTGAAAACTAAAAATAAATAAACTAATTTTTAAAAGAAAGAACTTCAGTGATTTGCCCAAAGTCACACAGTCTGTAAATATCTGTGGCAAAACTTGAACCCAGGCCTTCCTGACTGCTGGTCCAGAATCCCATACACTAGACCACTTCTGAGGGAATCTTTTGAGGGAATCTTTGAAATGCCATGGAAACTATTCTCCATATGTAAGTGCCTCATGGTATTTACATAAAATCATTTTCATTATATTAAAAGTGCCTTAGGACTAAATGCTGGCATGCCAAATGTCCTATCGAAGAAGAGATGGGAGTAGGATCTTTAAATTATAGACCAATTAGCTTGACTTAATTTCTGGCATAAATTCCAGAATTAATTATTAAAGTGATAATTTTTGAGGATTTAGAAAAGGAAGCAATTCTCGCTAAGAGCCAGTATGGCTTCATCAAGGATAGATCATACCATACTAACCTCATTTGATGAAACTGGGGATGGTTAGACAGAAAAACAGATGATTTGGGGGAGACAAGGTAGCTGTCTTAAAGTACTCGAAGGACTATGGTGTGGGAAAGAGATTAGAGTTGTTTTCTTCTCAGCCCCAGAAGGCAGAACTATGACCGGTGGGTAGAAGTTGGCAGCGATAGAGATTTGTTCAAAGCAAAGGAAAACTTCCTCAAGGTTAATAGTTGTCCAAAAGTGTGCAGGTCAGGTTTGGAGAATAGTGAACTCTTTATCGTTACAGGTTTTCAAGTGCAGGCAAGATGACAACTTGTTCAGCTGCTGCAGAAGAATCACAGGATCAAAGATTTGGAACTGGAACAGACCTTGGAGATAGAGCATTTAGTCCAACCCCTTCCCAAGGTCACACAAATAGTAAATTGCAGAGCTCGCATACAAATCCAGGGCCTGCGACTCCAAACTCAGATCCCTTTCCTCTGTACCAATTCTTGTTAAGGCAAGAGTTGAATTAGGTCATCTCTGAGGTTCTGTTCTGCTTGGAGAGTCTCTGATTCTATCTTAATCTATCACCCCAAAGATTAGAATTAGATGACTCCAATGAATCTTGAAAGGGAATCCCTGGCTCCAGGAATGAACACAATAAAGCCATCTTAGAGATAAGATCCAATTTTAGTCACAAGGCATTTGGAGAAAGATATTCTATAATCTCCCTTTAGCTTATCTCCCTGGTATTGTGTGCCCAGAAGCCCACACAGATGCATATAAAAGATGGTAGGAGGTGGTTTCCAAGGAAGCAAACCCTATCTATTCCACAGTACAGCTCCTCATTCCTGCCCTGTTCTCCCTTCCCTTCTCCCAAGAGCTGGGTTTGATGTGGGGCCAGAGGTGTGGGACAATTGGCAGATTTCCATGGCTCCACCAGAGACCTCAGAGCTCAAGCTGTGGGGGCTTTCCACTAGATGGTAAAGAAAGACCTACACAGATAGTGAAACAATCTGAATTCATGAAGGGCCAGAGGCAGAAAAAGGCCGGTTGCAGGAGAGATCAGTTACCAGTTTGTCAGACACAAAAGGCCTGCTGCAGAGAAGCACGTCCCTGTATTGTGGCTGTGCATTCAGCTACGATGAGTCATCTGAATCTAAAGGAGTGGGCAGACTGCATGGCCTTACTTAATGTCACCAGGAATGGGCAGGTCAAAGGAAGGACCTGAGCTTGAGCAAACAGTGCTCGCTATTTGCCATTCTATGAGCTTGGTGGAGCAGTGGCCTTTTTCTTCTTCTTTTTTTTTTTTTAGGTAGGGTAAAATAAAGTCTCCACTCCCCTGAAATGGATGTGCCCAGCTGTGGACAGTTCATAAAAAGGAGTCAATTATGTCTGGATTGTGGAAGACATTGCCTCTCCCCGACTCAAGCTCAAATCTAACCTCAGACTATGTGACCCTGGGCAAATCACTTAACATTCTCAGTCCCCTCATCTGTAAAATGATAACATCTACATCTCAGGGTTGTTGTGAGGACAAAATGAAATATCTGTAAAAGACTTTGCAGATTTTAAAGAACAGTATGAATGCAAGACATCCTCATCCTCATCCTCATCATGTGTCGCAGAGGCTAGCATGCTAGACTTATAATCAGAAAAACTTGAGTTCAAAATCTGCCTCAAGCACATTAGTTGTGTGACCCTGGGCAAGTCACCTAACTACTGCCAGCCTTTGTTTCTTTGTCTGTAAAATGGAGATAAAAACAACTACTTTCCAGGGTTGTCGTGAGTTAAATGCTATTTGTAAAGAATTTTGTAATCCTTAAAGCATCGTATACGTGCTAGCCGTTATTATTGTGGCTATCATTATTACTTCTACAGCACTAGCATGCTAGGCTTGGGATGGGGAGTTCAGACCCTGTCTCAGACATTTATTAGCTGTCTGACCCCAAGATAAACTCTTAACTTCTCTCAGCCTCTGTTTCTTCATCTGTACAATATTGATAATAATAGCACGTACCTCCCTGGAACTCTGGAGTTTCCCAATCCAGTCTAACAAGCATTTATCTGTTAAGCATTTACTATTTGCCAGGCACTGTGAATATGAAGATGAAACACAAAGTGGCGCGGAGGAAGCAGCCTGCTGTAAGAGAAAGAGCAACGATGTTGAGTCAGAGGACCTGATCTCAAGCCTTACATCTGATGCGCTGTGACTTAAGGCAAATCACAATCCCCCTGGGCTTCAGATGCAGAACCATGGCCTCTTGGGCATGTTCCAGCTTATGATCTTGGGATGTAGTCCCTAAGCTGAAGGAGCTTTCTACTAGTGGAAATATAGCATGTGTACAATTAGGCAGTGAGGTAGTCAAATAGATAGACTGCTGGGCCTGGAGTCAGGAAGGCCAGAGTTCAAATCCTGCCTCAGATGCTTACTAGCCATGTGACCCTGGGTGAATCACTTAAGCTTTGCCTTAGCTTCCTCATCTTTGAAATGAAGATAGGAATAGAACCTACCTCTCAGTGTTGTCGTGAAGCTCAAATGAGTATTCGTAAAGTGCTTATTAGCATAGTGCCTGGAACATAGTATGCGCTATCTAAATGTTAGCTATTATTATTATTATTAGTTATTATTAATAAGAAGAAGAATTTGCGAGGCAAAGGAGCACTGACAGCTGAGAGGATCAGAAAAGAATCTCCATAGGAAGTGGCCCCTGAGCTGAACCCTGAAGGGAGTTAGGGATTCTAACTGTGTCCTAGCATGGACACAATGATTCAGCACTCATCCCAGGGATGGAGTGTGGGGTGGAAGAGGAGAAAGGGCTATGACTTGTGCAAAAGCACAGGAATAAGAAATGCCATGTTGAGTATGAGGAGCAAACAGGCCAGTTTGGTTAGAACACAAGGTGTGTAAAGGGGAAATGGGAGATGCAGACTGTAGAATAACCTCGGAAATGCAAATCGGAGCCAAATTGCGAGCACTGCTGATTCACCACAATCTCCAACATATCTTAAATTACTGTAAGTTTCATTTCTTTGAACTTTCAATGAGCTATTTTTTTTAAAGTTGCTATCAAAGGAGCTGTGGGTTGTTGGGTGTTTTTTTGTTTTGTTTTGTTTTTAACTTAGCAATCTGTTCCTAACCATGCTCCGTTTTGTTTGCTTTCTATTCTCTGGAAAAAATTGTTGAGAAATAAATAAACAAAGAGTGGAACCCATTGGGTAGAAGTAATGAGGAAAATATGTTAACAAAAATGTGAATGTGTCTTAGAAGTCAAAACTATATTTAAATATAGCCTGCTAATTAAAGGTCATGTTTTTGAGAGGTTTGCACAGACATTTGCTGGTAACATAGCCAAAAGGCCTCTCAAGTAAATACTGACTCCAATTAAGGCACTTAACATTTGTTTCAACTTCTTGTAAACTAGATGTAGATTCAAGGGCAGTAGCTCCAGAAAGTGCATCAAGGCAGGAGGGAGAACAGAGATATGGATCATAGTTCATGAGGCCAGAGAAATGAATTTCAATGCCAATCCCTTCATTTGCCAAATAAGATGATATGAGACTAGCTGATCTTCAAAGTCCCTTCAGACTTTCATGTTCTTTTTCCTACCCTTTGACCCTAGCAGATTCTACCCCCATCCCATTTCCAAAACCTAGCATGGACACAATTATTCAGCACTCACGGCCATGGGGGTTAAGGGAACCAATACAGAACAGGTCACAAAGACCAAATTAACCTCATGTGCTAGGGAGAGGTCCTTCAAGGTTAGGATTGAGAGTTATGCCTGTTCTTTGGATAAAGAGTGGAATTTATCCTCCAGGCCGACAATTTGACATTCCTTGCAAGCATTAAGTTCACTTAACAATGCAAAAAGAGACTTTGTAAAAAGAAGGAAAAAAGCCACCAGTCTGTGTAAACTTTAACTCACAGACTCATAGCTAACTCGGAGTTCTCAATATCCCAAAGTACACTGTGGACACCCCCATCAGACCATAACTACAACATCACAGCAAAGTTGCCAGCTTGAGGACTTTTTGAAAAATCAGTAGACCAAAAAGTATTTATCAAGCATGTAGCTTGACTTGTATTCCCAATACCTAGCATATTGTCTGACACCTCTTCTATGCTTAATAAATGCTTTTTGATCGATTGATTGCCTGTTTTGTTCCTAGAGTTCTCTGGGTGCTTCAGTACACACAAAAAAAGCATGAAATATCATCTGTGTAATTCCAAACTCATAAATGTGGAGGCGGTTCTTAGGACGGTGGTGACTATTCTCAAGAAGCTAGATGGCATAGTGAATAGAGTGCTCGGCCTAGAGTCAGGAAGATCTGAGTTCATATCCATCCTCAAATACTTACTAGCTACATGACCCCGAGTAAGTAATTTAATCCCATTTGCCTTAGTTTCCTCATCTGGAGAATGAAATGGCCAACCGCTCCAGTATCTTTGCTAAGAAAACTTCAGATGGGTCAAGAGTTGGACATGACTGAACAACAACAGCAGAAATATATGCTAGACATAAAAAAGAATTTTTAAAAAGCACAAGTGATTTAACTTTTGAACAGAATTCCAAAGAAGTTGAGGAATCCTTGCATGGTTTAGGTTATAATTCTGCCTATCACAGTATTCAAGGAGTAATTTGGGGAGAAAAGATATACATGCAAAAGAAGTTAACAACGTAAACTGTCACTAGGTAAGCTATGATTATGTCCAATGAGTGATGGAAACTGAAGGGTCATTATTTCATAGAAGGAAGAGATCACGAGGAGTTGAAGTGGAATGAGCTGGCCCCCATCTTTCAGACGGGAAATAACTGAACAGGCAGAGGGAAGTAGAGGGATCACTCGTAGCATTAGGGATGGTGTATCTTTATACAGTCAGTGATCGAGGAAAGATGTGTTTGGAGCACAGAGAGAAGAGGACTGCAGTGCAAGATGGGTGAAGGGGAATTCAGGAGATAAGATTGGAAAGGTAATCTGCAGAAACTTGAACGTCAGGTTACTAAAGATTCTTCAAACATCATTTTTGGAAGACTTAAAAAAAGTCTCACATAGACAAGAAGAGCAATGGTCAGTTAATAGATATTAAGAGAGCACCTAGCTGCCACAATGATATTAGGTCACCAAGCCTAGTATAGTACTACAGGAAGTCAAATCACTTATGCCTGTTTGTCCTCTCTCATATGTAACATAAATTTCTACTGTTATGTTACAAGCTTATTCCTTCTAACTCTGCTCCCTGGGGATGATTACCACCTTTCTTAGAACCACCTCCACATGCTTGAATTTGGACTTGTAATATTATGGACAGTACAGTAGCGTGTAAAGAGCAGTGCCTCTCATTTGGGTTCGAATCATTTGTGTGACCTTGGGCAAATGACTTAATTTTCCTGGGCCTCCATTTTCTTATTGATAGAATGAGGAGTTTGGACTACCTCTCCTATGAAGTCTATCCCAGCTCTGGCTCTGTGGTCTAGGTGTCAACTGAATGTAGAGGTTGTTGTGATATTGTTTGTGTCTTAGACAGAGGAGAAGTATTACTAGAGGTGGTGATGGGAGGTTAGCAAATGAGGCAGAAGGGAAAGCAAACCTTTCCTGGATTCGCAGAGAGATTTTAGTGCCATAACTCTAGAAGAGAAAATGAGGAGGTGGACCTTTTGGTGACAATGGTTCCAAAGAGTCATTCCACAATTGCTTTGCTCAACTTTTCAGTCACTACTTAAACAGTGCAAAAAAAAATGATTGCTGCCTGATAAATTGAGTTAGCTGTTCTAATTGTCCAATTTGCTTTGCCAGTAGCAACTTGATTTCTTTTTTAAAAATAAAAGCTATTTATTTATTTTTAACATTCCTTAAAAATTTTTTTGAATTCTAAATTCTCTCTTTTCTCCACCCATTGAGAAAGCAAGGAATCAGGTATCAATTATACATCTGAAATCATGCAAAATTTATTTTCATATTAGCCATGTTGCAAAAAAATCAAGAAAAATGAAGTGAAAAAGGTATACTTCAATCTGCGTTCAGAGTTCATCAGTTCTTTCTCTGGAGATAGATAACATTTCTTCATTTATGGGTCCTTTGGAATTGTCTTGGATCATCGTATTATTTAGAGTAGCTAAGTCTTTTACAGTTGATCATCATTACAACATTTCTGTCACATTCTACTCACTTCACTTTGCATGAATTCATATATATGTCTTACAAGGTTTTTCTGAAACCATCCTGCTCATCATTTCTTATAGCACAATAGTATTCCATCACAATTATATGCCAGGACTTTTTAAGTCATTTCCCAATTAATAGGCATCACCTCACTTTCCAATTCTTTGCCACCATAAAAAGGAGCTGCTATAAACATTTTTGTACATATAAGCCCTTTTCCTTTTCTTCTGATCTCTTTGGGATACAGACCTAAATGATATTCCTGGGTCAAAGGGTAGGCACGGTTTGACAGCCCTTTGGAAATAATTCCAAATTGTTGTCTAGAATGGTTGGACCAGTTCACAATTCTACCAACAGTGCATTAGTATCCCTATTTTCCCACATCCTCTACAGCATTTGTCATTTTCCTTTTTTGTCATGTCAGCTAATCTGATAGGTGGGAGGTGGTACCTAAGAGTTGTTTTAATTTGTCTTTCTCTAGTCAAAAGTGATTTAGAGTATTTTTATATGTCTATGGATAGCTTTCTATATTTTCCTGCTGGATTTCATTAGTAATATATAGAAATGCTGGTATAGGTAAAGCCAAGTGATAATTTCTTATTGATTTGTGGGCAAGTGATAATTCAAGATTCATCAGAGTGCTTGAAAGCCATGATCAAAAGGCCTAGACATTTTATTTCAAGAAATTATCAAGGAAAACTGCCTCAGGATCCTAGAACCAGAGAGTAAAATTGAAATCCAAAGAATACACTTGTCACATCCTGAGAGAGATCTCAAAATGAAAATACTCAGGAATATTAAAGCCAAAGTCCAGAGCTCATAGGTCTGTAGTAACAATTTAGATTTGAAGATCTTTCCCACCCGTTAATAGGCCATGTGACCTGCTTACATCACAGGAAGCCTAAGTCACATGTGGTGGGAGGAGCTTCCTGAGAGGAAAAGAAGTTATGTCATAGGAAATGCAGAGAGAGAGAGAAATGTTATGGCTGCTAATGGTTGCTGATGGCTGCCCTCATGATGGTTAGAACTTAACAGGCTGACTTAGCTGTATTGTGAGTTTGTTTTGGGGAAGACCCCAGCAGGGGGTCAGATAGGTTTTGGGATGGCAAAGCTCCATGTTGTAATGTTGTATGTGGAATGTTTTACTGCTCTGATAGACTGGATAAATGGCTTGTGGGATATGGTTCTCTGGTGTCTGAATAAATGGTTTACTTCTACCTTCTATGTGGAGAGTCTCATATATTTTGCAATACAGAACCACATAGGCATTTTGACAATTATCATCTACATTGTTATTATTGCCTTACTATTTCGAGGTCAAAGAGAAAATTCTTGAAGCAACCAGAAAGAAAAATTCAAATACTGTGAAGCCAGAGTCAGGGTCACACAAGATTTAGTAGTTTCCACCTTAAAGGACTGGAGGCCTTGGAATATGATATTCCAGAAGGCAAAAGAACTAGGATTACAACCACAAGTAACCTACCTAGAAAAATTGAGTGTAATCCTTCAGGGAAAAAATGTATATTTAATGAAATAGAAGACTTTCAAACATTCCTCATGAAAAGATCAAAGCTAGATAGAAAATTTGACATTCAAACACAAGACTCAAGAGAAACATAAAAAGGTAAACATGAAAGAGCAATCATAAGGAACTTAGTAAGATTTACTTATTTGCATTCTTATATGCAAAAATGATACATGTAACTCCTAAGAATTTTCTCATTACTAGGGTAGTTATAAGCAATTTACATAGACAGGGGGCACAAGTATGAGTTGATTATGTTGGGATGATCTCAAAAAATGTAGATGTGAGAAAGAGGGATGTTGTGGGAGAAGGGGGAAGGAAGAATAGGGAAAATTATCTCACATAACAGAGGTGTGCAAGGAAGAGCTTTTATAGCGGAGGGGGAAATAAGGGGATGGGCAACACTCAAACCACCCTCACATCTAAATTGGTTCAAAGTTGAATATAGAAATCGATCTTATTTAACAGGGAAATGGGAGGGGACTGGAATAAAACAAAGTTGGGAATGATAAAAGCGAGGGTAGACTAAAGGAGGCAGTGGTCAGAAGCAAAACAGACTTGAAGAAAAAGAAAGAAAGAAGAATAAACAGAAAAAATGGGATGGAGGGAAATACACAGTTAGTGACCAGAATTGTGAATGTTAATGAGGGAAACCATCCATAAATGAAAGCAGATAGAAGAATGTATTAGAAACCAGAATCCAACAATATATTGTGTACGAGAAATACATGAAATGGAGAGATATATGTGGAGTAAAGATAAATGGCTAGAGCAGGTTCTTTTATGCTTCAACTAAGGTTAAAAAAAAAGGCAGAGACAGCAAGGGTGACTTCCGACAAGCAAAGGTAAAAATAGATCCAATTAAAAGACATAATCAGGGAAACTACATTTTGTTAAAAGATATCATAGACAATGAAATAATATCAATACTAAACATGTAGGCACCAAAAGGCATAGCATCCAAATTCTTAAAAGAAAGATTAAATGAGTTACAGGAGGAAATAGAGAGTAAAACTACATTAGTAGGAGACCTCAACTTTTCCCTCTCAAAACTAGATAAATCTAACCATAAAATAAATAAGAAGTTAAGGAGATGAATGGAATTTAATTATAATAGACCTCTGGAGAAAACTGAATGCTCTACATGGCACTTTCACAAAAATTGACCTTGCATTAGGCATAAAAAATCTCACAAACAAATGCAGAAGAGCAGAAATATTAAATGCACCCTTTTCAGAGCATAATACAATAAAAATTACATTTAATAAAGGGCCT
>JAQQSZ010002993.1:0-14581 GCA_028646595.1 Phalanger gymnotis
CAAGATTATCTTGGGAGTAGGAAAGCTTCAAAAGTGGTGAATAATCACAGAAAAAGTGATTGATCTTATTGGATCCACAGAAGGACTGATTCAATAAGCAACCAGCAACAATCCAAGAATTTATACAACCACCTAGGTAGGATGTGATGAGTAATAGGGTGCAGACCCTAGTAGACATGTTGGTGGAGTAGAGTAGGGGGCTACAGATGGCCACATACCGATCATAGGCCATCACAGCCAGCAAGAAGCACTCAGTTGTCCCAAAGGTGGCTCCACAACACATTTGGGCCACACAGCCTTCCAGAGGGATTGTGATTTTTTCCACAAGAAAGTTCCTAAGCATAATAGGTGTGACAGATGAGGAATATACAGTGTCTACAAAAGCCAAGTGGCTGAGGAAAAGGTACATTGGAATGTGAAGTTGGGAGCTATTTCTGATCAATGTGATTATGCTGAGGTTACCAACTAAGGTGACAGCATAGACACCCAGAAATATCACAAAGAGGATGACACGAAGGACTGGATCATCTGTTAATCCCAAAATAATGAATTCAGTCACAGCTGTGCAATTATTGTTAGACATCTCTCTTGGAAAAAGAGCCTATTGACAGAAAAGAAAGAGATTAAAACAGAATCCACGACTAAAATTTGGATATATATACATGTATTGATGTATTCTGGAAACATTTACTGACCACTTCCTAAATGCCCATCCTACTCTCTTATTCCAATGCTTTGCTAGTAGGTATCAGGGCAGAGTCCTTATATGCAAAGCAGAGAAAAACAAATTTACTTCCAATTTTTCCCAGTGGACTAATAGCAATATATGATTTACTAATTTTGCCATTGTGACAATTTTTAAAATCCTCTAAGAGTGAAGAGGTTAGTTTGCTGCCAGGATAAGAAACATTCTTAAAGTTGCAGTATGCAACTTTAACTTAAAGTATGCAGAGATTTTATCTAAATGTATAAATGCTGGTTTGCCAACTAAACACCATTTTTAATTCCTTCCAGAGAAGTAGAGTCTGATTTGTTATCCCTGGCTTCTCACAGGGCCACTTTCCACAGATGAAAATGTTATCTACCTCCTGCTAATTGACTATGAGGAAAGCCCAGGTTTCCAACATGACTCTTGTGCTCTAAAATCACAAAGGAGGAGGAACTGAGAATCTGGATTCTGTCTTACTGTACTTATCTCCTAGAACTGAAAAAGTCTATCAATGAGTGAGATATTGCTAGCCTGAAGCACTATGGATAATTTCCCATTGGAACCTCAGCTGTCTTTAGGTAAAACAATGGAAAGCATTTGCTCACCCTTCTGTAACCATATCCTGTTTTATATATTGCTTCCCTTGATTGCAGAGTAGATGAGCAAACTGTGGGAATTTATTATGCCACAAGAAATGATGAATATGACTGCTTTGGAGAAATATGGAAGCACTCCTATTAACTCATCATGAGTGAACCAGTAGAACTAGAAGAATAATTTATGTTATGACCACAATAATCATGAAATGGGAAACAACATTGAAAGACTTCAGAACTAGGACCAAAATAGTGACAAATCATGTCTTCAAAAGACTGATGAGGAAATATTAACTACCACTTCTTGGCAGAGAGGTGATGGACAAGACTAGATGCATAGGTTCCCAAAGTGAGCGACATTGCTCCCTGGTAGTGCTGGAATGATTTGGGGGGCAGTTGTTGCCTCTGGTGTATTTGTGGGTCATTGAATAAAAATAAGGGTTAACCTAACCTATCCCTGGGGGGGCACTTAGTGATTTTTTTTGAAAAGAAGTTGGTAGGCCAAATAAGTTTGGCAACCTCTGATTGAGATATGCATTCTCAGACGTGATGAATCTATTGACTTTTGTTCTTTGACTATGCATATCTCTTACAAGGAAGGATTTCCACTGTGAGAGGTAGCTAAGTAGGCAGAGATTAACAAGAGGGAAGGGAAAGAGTAACAAGAATATATTTTAAAATGCAAAAAAGCAGAGTAGCACAACTTACATGTATGTTGTATTTCTTTTATAGATGAAACTTGAAATATTTTCATTTTTTGATGCTTAGTTAAGTTCCAAATAAAAGAAATAATCTTAAATACTAATTTTTACTGGAATGCTTTTATTACTCCAACTCTAAACTCATTTTTCTTTCATTGTTTTTCTTCTCTTCAAATTCTAATAAGAAATGATACAAAATATTAAGATACTGGCCAGCACCAAGAAGCCTTAGACTATGACACTCATTTATGGGTCTATAGTCTTTTTTTACTCTTTTTTGTGACTACAAAAAGAAAGAAAGCCTTAATTGAGTACACATTTTTAGAGTGCCAAATCAAATTTTCAACACCTCCTTCACCCTTCCCTCTCAAGAAAAATGTTTGCATACTACTTTTCTGACAAAAAAAAGCTATTCCTGTGGATTCCCTCTTCTTTCTTGTTCTACAATTTAAAATGCCTCAATATCCTCCCCTATTGTCTTTGCAACAATCTCTGAAAAACATAGTCCTTTTTCTAGGACCAATCTCTCTACTTGTTCCACTGATCCCAACCTACTATTTCAATCCTAAGCTTTCTCTTTCAAAAAATAACTTTTAATCCTTAATCTTTTTATCTTCTTCCCTTCTTTCTACAAATGGGTTCAATCTGTCCAGTTCTTTAAAAACTTTCATTTGACCCTGACATCCGTTCAAGCTATCATAAGATATCCCTTCCCTTTCCTAATCAGCTACCAGGGTGGAAAAATCTGCCCTCATTGAATCCACATCTTCTCCTCCTAGTCACTTGTCTTTTTAAAATTTATTTTTAATGTATGGAATAAAAAAAGCACTTCCATAACGTAGTATAATGAAAAAGATGGTTACACATTAAACTACAAATTATGTGTAACTTGCTATTACCTTTAAATACATAAAAAATTATCATGTAAATTACTTTTTTCCTTCTTTTTTTCCTTCCCCTTCTCCATGGCTACCATTAGGCATAAATATATGTATAATATGTAAAATAATTCTATACATACTTCTACTTATCGATTCTTTATCTGGATGCAAAAAGGATCTTCCTTCATATTTCCTTTGCAGTTAAATACCTTATTCACTCAAAATTACTCTTAATATTACTGTTATTGTATGCAACATTCTCTTGGTTCTACTCATTTTAATCTTCATTACTTCATGCAAGTCTATCCATGTTTTTCTAAGATCATTGAGATCATCACTTCTTATACCAGAGTAGTATTCCATCTCAATCATATACCACAACTTGTTCAGCCATTCTACAATTGATAAGCATTCCCACAATTTCCAGTTCTTTGCCACCACAAAAGGCAGCTGCTATAAATATTTTAAAACGTACACATTGTTTTCCTTTTTCCCTAATCATGTTTGGAAATAGACCTAGTAGTAGTATTGCTGGGTCAAAGGGTATAGACATCTATTGATATAATCAATAACTTTTTTGGTGTAATTAGAGATTGTGCTCCTAAATAGTTGGATCAGTTCACAATTCCACCAACAATGAATGAGTCCCAATTTTTCCACAGCCTCTCTCACATTTGTCACTTTCCCCTTCAATTATTTTAGCTAATCTGATAGGTGTGAAATGATATCTCAAGATTGTTTTAATTTGCATTTCCCTAATCAATGATGACTTGGAGCATTTTTACATATGACCATAAGTTGTTTTGATTTCTTTATCTAAAAACTGCCTGTTTGTCTCCTTTGACAATTTATCAATTGTGGAATGACTTATGTTTTTATATATTTGATAAAGTTCTTTACGCATTTGAGATATGAGATCTTTATTTGAGAAACTGCGTACAAATTTTTTTTCCTCAATTTTCTGCTTTCCTTCTGATCTTGGCAATATTTGTTTTATTTGTAAAAAAAATCCTTTTTAATTTGATGTAATTAAAATTATCCATGTTATACCTTACTCTCCTCTCTGTCTCTTGTACATCCAAAAATTATTCACCTATCCGCAAGTCTAACAGGTAATATGTCTTTAATATTTTTCTTTATATCTAGGTCATGTATTTATTTTGACCTTTTCTTGGTGAACGGTGTAAGATATTGATCTATGTCCAGTTTCTGCCATACTCTTTTCCATTTTCCCCAACAATTCGTTACCAAATAATGAATTCTTATCCCCAAATCTTAAGTCTTTACATTTGTCAAAAATGAGTTTACTGCATTTATTTGCTGCTGTAAATTGTATGTCTACTCTGTTCCATCGATCTACCTTTCTATTTTTTAGCCAATACCAGAAAGTTTTAATATAGTTATGTAATAACTTATATACATATACATATACATATACATATACATATACATATACATATACATATACATATACATATACATATACATATACATATACATATACATATACATATACATATATATATATATACATAGTTGAAGATTTGGTACTGCTAAACCTCCTTCCTTAAGATTGTTATTAGTTCCTCTGATATTGGCTTTTTGTACTTCCAAATTTTTTTTAAATTTTTTTAATTCAGTAAAATAATTTTTTGGCAACTTAATAGAATAGAATAGAATTTAATAGAAATTAATTTAGGTTAAATTGTCATTTTTATTACATTGACTCTCCCCACCAATGAGCAATTAATATTTCTCTAATTATTTAAATCTGATTTGTATAAAAAGTTTTGTTTTTAATTTTGTTCATGTAGTTCCTGGGTTTGTTTTGGTAAGTGTACTCCCAAGTATATTATACTATCTAGAGTTATTTTAAATGGGATATCTCTTACTACCTCTTCCTGCAAGGTTTTGTTTGTGATATATCAGAATGCTGACGATATGTGTGGATTTACTTTAGATCCTGCTACATTGCTAAAATTATTAATTATTTCAACTAATTTTTAGTTGAAGCTTTAGGGTTATACAAGTATATCATCCTATCACCTGCAAAAAGAGATCATTTTATTACCTCATTCCTTGTTCTGATTCCTTCTGTTTCTTTTCCTCCTCTTTTTGCTGTTGCTAGTATTTCAAATACAATATTGAATAATATTGGTAACAGTGGGCATCCTTGTGTTCCACCTGATCTTTACTGGAAAGGCTTATCCCCATTAAAATAATGCTTGCTGAGGATTTTAGATACATACTTTTTTTATCAATTTCAGGAAAAAAATCCATTTACACTTATACTTTCAAATGTTTTTAATAGAAATGAGTTTTGTACTTTATTAATAGCTTTTTCTGCATCTATTGATATAATCATATGATTCTTTCACCTTTTAGTATTGATATAATCAATTATGTTCATAGTTTTCCTAATGTTAAACTATCCATGTATTCCTGGTATAAATGCCATTTGGTCGTAATGTATAATCTTTGTAATATATTGTTGAAATCTTTTAACTAGTATTTTATTTATGATTTGTGAATTAGTGAAGTTGGTCTATGATTTTCTTTGTCTGTTTTCACTCTGCCTAGTTTAGATATCAGTATCATTTTTGTTTTGTAAATGGAGTTTGGTAAGATCCCATTTTTTGCCTAATTTAACCCATTCTAATTTGGTTTCTGACCCCATCACACCAATCAAACTATTCTCTACAAAATTGCCAATAATTTCTTAATTTTAAAATAACAATATTTTTTGTAATCTTCATTTAAATTCCTGAAGGGTAGGGATCATTTCAACCTTTGTATTTGTATCACTAGCACCTAGGAAAGTGGCTTTAAAATAATAGATACTTAATAAATACTTGTCGGTTAATTGATTCTTGACCTCTTTGCAGCCTGTGATACAGCTGACCACCCACTCTTCTTGGATATTTCCTCCTCAGGGTTTTTTCATGGCACTAGGTCTCCTGGTATTAGTATTCCTACTAAGTATGCCTCCTTTGGCAGATCATGATCCAAGTGCAAATTTCTAATTATACCTCTGTCCCAGCATCTGTCCTAGGCATTCGCATCTTTTTCTATATCTTCTCAATGAGCTTATTAGCTCATTGCCATTAATATCTCCATTCAAATGAATCCCACATCTACACATCCATCTTTAAACTCCAAGCCACACATCAACCATAGTTGGACATTTGTGCCTGGATGTCCTAAAGGCATTTCAAACTCAACAAGTCTAAAAGAGAACTCATCCCTAACCTTCAATCAAAAGCCATTTATTTACATAATTTCTTATTTATATTCAGGACCACGCCTTCCTTCTAGGTACCTGGTTTACAATCCTAGAATTAATCTCTACTCTTCTCTCCAGCTTCCCTTCCCCTTACCACTTCTACATCCACAACATATGTCACATCTCCTTTTATGTCCTTCACATAGCCACTACCCTAATTCAGGATTACATCTCCTCCCTCTGGGACTATTGCAAAGGCCTCTCAATCAGAAGTTCAGTCTCACTTTCCTCTGAGCTATCCTCTAAAACCTACAAAAACAATCTTCCTAAAGCATGTGGTTGACCATATCACTTACTTGCTTAAGCCTTGAACACATCCCTTGTTGCCTTGAGGACAAAATAAAAATTCTTCAAAGCTTGATATTTAGAGTCATGTGCAATATGCATCCAGTCTCCCTCTTCAGATTTATTTCACTTTGCTCTCAGACATGTACTCTATATTCCAGCCCAACTAGCATACTGTCTGTGCCCCAGACTAAGAATTCTATTCCCATCTCTGTCCCTCTGCACAGCTTATCCTCCATGCTCAAAAAGCCCTACCTCATCTCTGCTTCTTAGAATTTCAAGCTTCCTTTGTGGCTCAGCTAGTAAGTCACCACTTATAGGAAACCTAGTTTCTAAAACGCTGTCCTCCCTCAGCTTATCTTGTACTTACTTATTTCTGTAAATATTTTTTCCCTTCCTCTCCAATGGAATGTAAATTCTCTGAGATTAGGGACTGGTTTGCATTTTTTTCTTTCCATCCATGTTGCCTAGGATGGCCCTATGTATAGTGGGTATATCAAAATATTAGTTGAATGGAAGGAAACAAGTCACTTTTGAAAATTTCAAGTCTCATTATGTTGGTAAGATAATAATCAGATAATAATAATACTGGAGACTCAATCTGACTATTTATATTTCATAAATTACTTTCCTCCCACAATTTTTAGAAGAAAATATTGCTATTCTCATTTTACACCAGAAATAACTGAGGATTACCGAGGTATAGCCACTTACCCACAATCACAGGCAGAGACAGTAAGATTCAGACATGGATTCAATCCCAGCTCTCTTGACTTCAAGTCTAATTATCTTCCACTACATGAAACAACAATTATATTAGTGTAAATCCTCCAGCCAAAGCCTCTATTTGAGAAGTGAGGGGAATGTAATACATGGAGCCAATGACCCATGTATACACAAAGGTCTTTACCTAATGTTCCTTACATAATCATGTTCTATCTAGTATTTACTGTTTGTAGTGAGGTTTCAAGATGTATGACATGACCAGTGGTAGATTAAAAGTTTGCTTACTAACATGCTGTAATAATGTTCTATGCATATAACTCACTTCCAAATCTTTGAAGGACTATAGGAACCTGAAGACCCAAATCAGAAATGAATCTTATTCATTTAAACAGAGAGAGAGAGAGAGAGAGAGAGAGAGAGAGAGAGAGAGAGAGAGAGAGACTGAGAGACACATTAAAGAACTATGTAAAATTGAAATAAATGCAAAATTTGGCATGTCAAGGGGAATAGACAAGACCTCTGAAACAAGCTGCAAATAAAAAATTATATCTAAGAACTTTTATAGCAAACCAAGAACAGCAGTGGTGCCTACTGTTGTGAGAAGATGAAAACTTTAGACTCCAAGTTATTATCTTTGCATCACACAACTGTATTTATGCTGAATTTAGTAGCATTTGAATTATAACCCTCTGAGTCCCATAACTCCAAATGCATCATTGAGATGCTATTTGAAATCCATTGGGATTGAGTAAATTACAAACATGCAGATGAGTTCTGTGAGAATCTCTAAAATCTCAGGTGCCTTCATTTGTTTTCCTTTGTCTATGTTTATCCAGGATTTTTAATAAGTGAAAAACAAGATTAGATAGCAACATAGTCAAACTAATGTGATCTGCCATGGAAGCTCTCAAAGTTGTTCTGTGATCAAAGTGTGGTAATTATAGTTGTGACAGTGTTGACTAGGTATGAAAATTGGTCCTCATCACCTCACCTGATTCATTTTGGTCAGGCTATGACCCATACTGATTACACATATACACAACTGAGGCTGAAAGACCATCTATGAAACTCAGCTAAGTAGAAACTGCAGATCCTGGAAAAGAGATACAATTCACACTGAGGACAATCATCCATGTATGAAGGCAGTATTGTCAATCTTTTCAAGATTCCTGATAAAATTTCCCTGCAATATAAGATCATTTATGATATGTGCTACAGAGATTTTTGAAAAGACAGTTGACAGATGCTGTGAGTCAGCTGAGGGCCAGTTGATAAATATTAGTCACTCCTTGGTCATGCAAGGGGATAAAAGGTTTCTGTAGCTTGGTAAAGATGATTTGGTCTTCTCTCCTCTGTTTGAACCAGAGAAGCCTGAAAGGACTTCCTTAAAAAGATGTTTGGGTATGTTAGCCTATCATTTTACAGAACATGGTGGGACAAATTGGAGTTTGGGTAATCATCTGCTTTATATCTCATATTTATATTTGTATTTTGCTTTCAGTATATTAAATAGAATTTCATTTGAATAATTTTTTTGGAGGGAGGGTCAAGTTAAGGAGGAAATCAAGATAGAGGATCCAATGGGTGAGGACTCTAGAGTCAGAGAAGTTATGAGTTGTTGGAATATCCAAACCCATAGATAGGACCACAGGAAGACACTAGAAAAACACAAAGGTTGGGAAGATCTAGGAGATATAAGTAAATCTGCAAATCCTCAGAGAAAATAAAGTGGATTCTTAGAGCTATAGTTCTCTATGGGCTTTTCTTGTTCATTTGGTTGATGCACTGTACCTGAAACTTAGGTTGCCATTCAGTGGCTTGCTCAAATACAAATGTGCTACTCCAGATGTAGCATCTTTTCTGTTTTATGAACCACTGTTCTATGAACCTGGGAATTATATTGCAAGCCTTTAGACTCATTTATTACATTTGAACCATATGGCCCAACATTTTTTCTCTCTTCTCAATATATGATCAACCTTACATTAAAATAATTTTAAATTACATAATCTTATTGAGTTGTTTGTAATATTTCCCTACTGCCTCATTGTTGTAAAAGTTTTTTTACATTTGATTTTTATTTTATTTTCTCAATTTCATGCAAGAAAATATTTTTTACATTTAAAAAAATTCAATTCTATATTTTTTCCTTACCTTTTTTCCCTTTCTGCTGATTGAGAAGGCAAGCAATTTGATTTAGATAATACATTTGCAGTCATGCAAAATATTTCCATGTTAGTCACACTATAAAAGAAAATGTAGACCAAAAATCAAGAATGATAAAGAAAGTTAAAAAGTGTGCTTTAATCTAATTTCAGACATCATCAGTTCTTTCTCTGGAGGTGGATACCATTTTTTATCATAAGTTCTTCAGAATTGGCTTGGCTTATTGTATTGCTAAGAATAACTAAGTCATTTAGTTGATCATTGTACTATTAATACTGTTATTATGTACAATGTTCTCCTGGTTCTGCTTACTTCACCTTGCATCAGTTCATGTAAGTCTCCCAAGGTTTTTCTGAAAGCATCTCTCTCATTTCATACAGCACAGTAGTATCCCATCATGATTATGTACCACAATCTGTTTAGCCATTCCCCAATTGATGAGGATCCCTTCAATTTCCAATTCTTTGCCAACACAAAAAGAGCTTCTATTTTATTTGATTTCTTTGGGATGCAGACCTAGCAATGGTATTGTTGGATTAATGGCTATGCAGACTTTGATAGCCCCTTGGGTATAGTTCTATATTGCTATCCAGAATAGTTTGATCAGTTTACATCAACAATACATTGGTGTCCCAATTTTCCCATTTTCCCTCTAACATTTGCCATTTTTCATTTCTTTCATATTGACCAACCTGAGAGCTGTAAACTGGTACCTCAGAGTTGTTTTAATTTGCATTTCTTTATTCAATTATGACTTAGACCATTTTTTATGTCAATAGAGATATCTTTGATTTCTTCTTATGAAACTGCCTGCCCATATCTTTGGACCATTTATCCATTAGAGAAGTACTTACATTCTTATAATTTTGACTAAATTTTCTATATGTTTGAAAAATGAGGCCTTTATCATACAAACTTGTGGTAAAATATTCTCCCCAGTTTGCTATTTTTCTTCTAATATTGGCTACATTGGGGTTTTTATGCAGATTTTTTTAATTTGATGTGATCAAAATGATCCATTTTATGTCTTATAATGCTCTCTCTTTCTTGTTTATTCATAAATTCTCCCCTTATCCATCAATCTTACAGGTAAACTATTTCATGTTCCCCTAATTTGTTTATAATATCACTTCTTATGTCTAAAAAAATGTACCTATTTTGATCTTATCTTGGTATACAATGTGAAATGTGCTTCTATATCAAGTCTCTGCCAAATTGCTTTCTAGTTCTCCCAGTAAACCAAGAGCACATAGTCCATCCATGTGGACTTGAGAAAGACAATAGAGTGAACCATCTGGAGGTCCAGCAATAGAGTAGTGAGTCTAGCATCCAGACTCTAAGGAATGACCTTCAGGACTCAGCCTAATATTAATTGAGATTCAGTCTCATATAGTTGCTGTCAAATTTAGATGTGAACTTGGTGATGGTGAGGGGAATGCTATACAGAACTTGTGGTAATTCTGAGTCTACTCTCCCCAGGGACCAAGGTGGCATAGAGGAGAATCCACTTGTCTTCTAGAGATTTGGAAGTGGGGAATATCTTCCAAGTAAAAACCCTTTTGTAAGATCTCATTGATGTTAATTGGATAAATAGAACTAGTCAATAGTAGAGAAATACATTGCAGTGAAAGCTTAAGTCGAGAGAGTTAGATAAGAATATTGCCAAAACCACACAGTGGTACCTTAGAACAAAGAAGGGAAGTAATGCTGGCATAGCTGTGAAAAAATTAAGCTAGACCATGCCTCTATATAAATGTTCACTGAGCTATTATTTCTCTAAATGTAACTAGATTCTTGTCCAATGTCAAGAATAGGTGGACGTAATCCTAGAATACTTGCAACACATCATGCATTTTTGCCACAAATCAAACCAGAATACAAAATGGAGTTTCAACTAAATGAGAAGATGGTTCTGAAGTTGTTTTTGAAGAGGCAAAGAAGGAAGTTGGTGGAGCAGATATTATCTTATGCCCAAAGGTAACAAGAAATATTTCATGAAAGATTTTTCATTTTATATTGCAGAGCTTAGTAAAATAATTTGCAAAACAGATCACAGTGAAAATAATTGTAGCTCATGTGTCAACAACCTTTACAAAGAAATGATCGGCCTTTCTATATATTACCAACAAAGTTTAGCAGAAAGAAATAGAAAGAGAAATTAAATTTAAAATAATTGCAGAAAATCCAAAACACTTGGGATTCTACTTGTTAAGACAAACCTTGGAACTATATAAACATAATGACAAAACACCTTTTACACAAATTAAGTGAGATATAAACAATTGGAGAAATATTAATTGCTCATGTGTAGGCCGAGCAAATACAAGTAAAAATGACTATTCTGTCTAAATTAATTTACTTATTCACTGTTATACCAATCAAACTATCAAAAATTATTGTGTAGAAGTAGATAAAATAATAACAAAATTCATCTGGAAGAACAAAAGGTCAAGAACATCAAGGGAATCAATGAGAAAAAGAGTGAAGATGGCCCAGCTGTACCAGATCTCAAATTGTATTAAAAAGCAGTAATCATCAAAACAATCTGGTACTGGTTAAAAATAGTGGGATGGATTAAATACACCATAGCAAATGATGATAGTAATCTAAGGTTTGACATACCCAAAGATCCAATCCTGCTCTCATTTTAAGAAAATATTGAAAATCTGGAGAGCATCTAGAGGAGGATAATCAAGTTGGTCATCAATCAATAAGAATTTTAAGAGTTTGCTACACTCCATGATCTATGCTATAATTTGTAATGTGTGTGTGGTGGGGCGGTGGGGGGGGGAGAGCAAAAAATAGTCCTAGCCTTTTAGGAGCTCACATTCTATTGGGAAAGATACCATGTAAATAATCAGGTGCATACAAGTTACAGACAGAGTAAATGAACAGTGATCTTAGAGAGGAAGCTACTACTAGCTAGAGAGAAAACACTTCTGGCAGAACATGGGATTTGAGCTGTCTCCTGAAAAAAGCCAGTGAAACTAAGGGGCAGTGGTGGGGGCAAAAAGTATTTCAGGCACACAGGACACTCATTGTAAAGACACAGTATATGAAGTGTCATGTTTCGGGAAAGGCAAATATTTTTTTTTGGGGGGGGGAACTCAGGACCTTCTGATTACAGGGTCAGTGCCTTATTCAGTGCACCACCTAGCTGCCCTCAAATGTTTCAGTATAGCTCGATTGTACAGTGCATGGAGAGGAGGAAAGTGTAAGACTAGAAAGGAGGGAAGAGGCCAGGTTGTGAAGATTTTTGGTTTTTTTTAATGATTCTTTATTGATATCTTTAGTTTTAACATGACCTAAATTTCTTCTAGTACCTCTCCCTCCTCCCTCCTGACAAAGAGCTGTCCCACAGAAAAAAAGAAAATATTTCTTCAGGTTATTATGCCACAAAGGTTGTCATTGAAGAAAGGAAGGTCCCCACATAGCCCAAAATCTTTACAGCACCACTTTTGTGGTAGGAAAGAACTGGAAATACAGGATAAGTCCAGTGATTAAGGAATGGCTAAACAAATTGTGGCACACGAACATAAGGGAATAGTAATTAATACAGAAACATAGAAAAGATTTCCATGATCTAAAACAGAGTGATTATAAGCATAACTAAGAAAATACACACATAGTGAAATTTGTTGTTATTCTGTCATATCTGACTCCTTGTGACCCCATTTGGGATTATCTTGGCATAGATACTGGACTGGTTTGCATTTCCCTTACCAGCTAATTTTGCAGGTGATAAACTGAAACAAATAGGGTTAAATGGCTGGTCTGGTGACACAGCTAGTAAATGTCTGAGAACAGATTATTAGTCTTCTTGATTCTTGGCCAGGGACTCTATCCACCTCACCACCTAGCCAGCCACATAGTGAGTAGAACAATGCAAATGGAAAGAACAAAGCCCCACCTCACCCAAATTAATAGAAATCTCACATTCTATTGGGAAAGATACCATGTAAATAACCAGGTACATACAAGTGACAGACAGAGAAGGTGGGTCCACAAATAAGAGTCCAAAAATAATCACAGACCCAAAGAAGAGCTATGAGAAGACATCTCTTCCTCCTCCTTGAAGACATGGGAGGTCCATGTTTATTGGAAAACTGCATGTAGTTTCATACCTTTGTAATAAAATTGACAAGTTTAACTCATCAAAATGATTTTTTTTGTTGAATCATTTCAATTGCGTAAAACTCTTTCTCACTCATTTGGGATTTTCTTCTCAAAGATACTAGAATTGTTTGCCATTTCCTTCTCCAGCTCATTTTACAAATGAGGAAAATGAGGCAAAAGGGTTAAAGTACTTGCCTCTCCCAAACCCATTTATTGGTATTGCTTAATCAAAAACATATTAGGTCCTTCAAACAAGGGAATGTTTCATTTTCATCCTTGCATCCCCAAAACTGAACATAGCACCCGAGACAGAGTATGTACACTACAAATACTTGTTGTATTGAGCTGAATTCATGAAAAAAGGTGATTCCTACTCATCAGTTTTCTCAGGGCACCTTTTACTTCATTGTTCCTTAGACTGTAGATCAGGTGGTTCAACATGGGGATCATTACAGTGTAGAAAACAGACACAACTTTATTTTCATCTGTTGAGTAGCTGGATTTAGGCAATACATAAATGAATGTGCTGGTCCCATAAAAGAGAGTGACTGCTGTGAGGTGGGAGGTGCAAGTTGAGAAAGCTTTAGATCTCCCTTCAGTGGAGCTTATCTTCAGGATGGAGAAGAGGATGTATACGTAAGAGATTAGGATAATTAACACCGTGATTACAATTACCGACCCAGCAGAGGCAGAAGGAAGAATTTCAGCAAGATCATCCTGGGAGTAGGAAAGCTTCAAAAGTGGTGAATAATCACAGAAAAAGTGATTGATCTTATTGGATCCACAGAAGGACCGGTTCAATAAGAAACCAGTGAAAATCCAAGCATTCACACAACCACCCACATAGCATATGATGACCAACAGTGTGCAGACCCTAGTAGACATGTTGGTGGAGTAGAGTAGAGGGCTGCAGATGGCCACATACCGATCATAAGCCATCACAGCCAGCAGGAAGCACTCAGTGGTGCCAAAGGTGGCTGTAGAACACATTTGAACCACACAGCCACCAAGAGGTATTGAGGTCTTATCTTCAAGGAAGTTGATGAGCATGAGAGGTGTGACAGATGAGGAATATCCAATATCCACAAAAGCCAAGTGGCTGAGGAAAAGGTACATTG
>JAQQSZ010002994.1:0-14581 GCA_028646595.1 Phalanger gymnotis
GATGAAGTAGCATGGCGCTTTGGCTTTAAGCAAACACATAGAGAAGCACTAATGCGAACACTGCTAGCAGCAGCAGCCGACAGGCCGGCCCATGACAGGCCGAGGCTCTTCCTCTCCCGGTTCTTATCTCTCAGAAGAGCCGCTGAGGAGCTGGGCTGGGACTGCACACCTGCCACGTGCCGGGTACAGAATAAGGCAAACCCAGCCCCTTCTCTCCACAAGCTCCCAATCTAACCCTGGAAGAGGACCAGAGAAAGGGCCAGAGCATATTCCATGGATCCCCTGTGGAAGACACAGGATGCTGACATGGCTTCAAGATCAAACCTTTTCCCTGTCTCCTTGTATCCCAGCACCTAAAACCTACTGCAGCAGGTGCTTAATACCTGTTTGTTCATTGACATCATTGCTGGAGGGAGGGAGGGAGGGAGAGAGAGAGAGGAAGGAAGGGAGAGAAGGAGGGAGGGAGGGATGGAGGAAAGCAAGGACCCCCAAGGGAACTGAAACATTGAAGTGCCCTCCCCAACTACTTATTTGATCTCAAGTCACAACATTCCCAAAATTTAGTCACCTTCCTTGGGCGGGGTGGGGAGGGGGAATTCATTGTCTGCATGGTTGTATCCCTAACTGTGGGTGAGATAGAGAGAGTTTGGAGGCAGCCTCCTCCCTCTTACCCCTCAGTACTGACAGTGAAGCTAACTTGAGCAACTAGAATTAAATGGTGGGAGGAAAAAAACCACCTTAATCAGATTTCTACCTACAGATACTTCCAGGCATTTTCAATCCCAAGCATGCCAATTAAAAAAAAAATCCTATGTTAAAAAGTCATCTCTCAGATTGCTTCTCAAGGGTGCTGATGTCTGAAGGCATCAGCCGTGTTTTCTGTAAGTACAAGCTATGCTTATTTGTCTGATTAATCTGTGAATTGGTTATCAGCTGCATTTGGTACACACACACACACACACACACACACACACACACACACACACACACACGCCATCTTGCCTTTACCCATGGACACAGAATGGTGAGAGTGCAGGCATTTCTTTCCAAACAGGAACATGATCTGAACTACCATCTGATGCAGGTCCTGAAAAGATTAAGATCTGAGGACAGGCCAATAAGGTGATAGGACTTGTTTACCTGCTCAGGGCAGTGATGTGGTGATTGATCTCCAGCCTTTTGTAAGCCAATCCAATAACCCGAAAGCCCTGCATGGTGTAATTCTGGAGTTCACTGGCAAAGTTGTTCGGCACTGTTCAGGAAAAAATAACGGATTACTATGTCAGAGTTACTCAACAAACTCTATGATGTTCTGGGACAGGGCAGGGGGGGCAGGGCACACCCAGATGATTCTTGCCCAGGAACACTTCAAAATGAGTGGAAAACAAAGTCTTTTCTGTTTCAGAGTTGAGGTGTGGCTGGAGAGGTCAAACGAGAAAGATCCTCCCCCCCAAAAAAGAAAGGAACATGGTGAATAACTTTCAGTAGGATTATATAGGTTGCCAGTTGCAATACAAGTTAACAGGTTTAGGTAGTTACCAGTGTCTGGCTGGCAAAAGCTAACCACCCTTTCTGGTGCCCCCTTCATGAAGGCCATCCGGTCGCCTTCCAACTCCTGCACAATGACTGACATCCTCTGCAGTGCTGATGAGAATGGAAACTGGTGCAAGATGGCAATTCCTCCCACCGGGATCTGGGGAGACACCATGATGCCCTCAGCTGGCAGCCCCCATCCAGTCCCGGGCAGAAGGAATTGGATCTCAAGCCACTTTAGGGGAGAAAGGAAAATCAGGGCCCCATGAAAACATCTCAAGGTCTAACTGAACCCAAGGAGAAATCATTGTAGACACCATCCCAGCAGCTGGCTTTTATCTAGCTCATTAAGGTTTTAAAAGAGTTGTGTACATACTGTCCCCCATTCTCCCCATGGTACTGGGAACTCATGCCATAGGTATTCTTTTCCCCATTTCACATATGAGCAAACTGAGTCTCTGAGGGGGGAAGTGATTTGTCCAGGATCACACATCCAATAAGAGTTAGAGGCAGGATTCAAACCTGGATGTCTCCTGATTCCTATATCATTAGACACTTCCAATTATCCCCCATTTAGATATATTTTCCCTTACTGCTTTCAAATAGTCTGAAGGCTAAGGGGTGCATAGAGAGACCCCCTCCCCCATAGAGTCTTACTTGACAGGCTGCTTGGCTTGGCTTCACAATCATGGCTTGTACTGGGACTCCTCTGATGTGGAAATCTATCCCAGAGTTCTCTATTTCCTGTTTCAAAAGGAGATATTTCACACACGGATTTACCCTGTCTCTCCATTCTATTGACAGCACAAGTTAATTATCTTTGAGAGTGAGTCCCAAAGCACCAGTTGCCTATGGAGGGCACTATTGGTCAGGCAGCTGGAGTGGAAATTAATCTAGGGCAGAAAATCTGTCTTCCACCATTGATGGGGTGGCCATCATCTTAGAGACAACAGACAATTCTGTGGGTCATTCATGTGACTTGTCCTTCTTTCTCTGCAGAAAAGAGACATATCATGGCATGTTCAAGGTGTCTGGACAGCTCAAAAACAATTTTCAGAGAAGGTTTTTGGCATCTCTCTCAATGGGGTGTATTGTGTACCCTTCCTTCACCAATACTTCCACACCACATCCCTTCTCTTTCCTGACAATCTTTCTAAGTGTGATTGTTGGCCCCAGAGACACAAGACCTTACATGCATGGCTAATGTAAACCTTCAGTAACTGCCCTAATAACACCAAATTATGCCCAATATTTTCTCCAATGGGAACCTTTAACCCAAAGGTGCCCAAGTGCTTTATAAACATTTGATTCAGCGGATCCCTCCCATCCAGGGCAAGAAAGGCCAGCATCATACTGTGTTTCTCAGAGAAGGAAACAGTGCACAGGAGGAACAAAAAGCTTTCCAGCCACATACATGTGCAATAATGATATTAGCTCTTGGTCACCAGAGCTGAGCCCCAGGCACCCCTCCCTCTCATCTTCCTCTCTCTCCAGTCAAATAAAGCACACTTTCATTTTTGCTCATTACATGCCAGGCCCTGTTCTTACCTCTGGGGATAAACAAAACATCCCCTGCCCTCAAGGAGCTCTCAGCCTGTTGGGGGAGACAACATGCAAACATCTGTGTACAAACAAGGTACAGAAAGGGTCCATGGGAGATAATCACAAAGGGTAAGATTAATAGGGACTAAGACGGTGGGACCTTAGCTAATACTTGAAGAGTCAGGGAAGATGGGAGGTAGGGATGAGGAAGGAGAGAATTCCAAGCATGGGGGTCAGTCAGCCAATGAAACGTCCAGGTGAGAGATAGAGTGTTCTGTATGAGGAACAGCAAAAAGACCAGCCTCACTGGAAAGCCGGGTTCATGGAAGGGCATGAGGTGCAAGAAGACGAAACATGGTGGAGATGGAGGGTAGGTTGTGAAGGGCTTGGAACACTAAACAGAAGATTTTCTCTTTGATCCTGGAGCCAAGAGGGAGCCACAGCTGATTGGTACCAAGCACTTGGTCAAGTGTGGTTCCTAACAGGCTCTGCTCCCCACTCTTTGTTCAAACAGGGTGGGACAGATGGTGTGGCCATGAGTGTCACAAAAGATCCAAAAGGTTTCCTTTGGCAAATAAACAGAACAATTTGCATGAATACTTTCTTGCTTCCTCCTTCAAGGAAGGTTCCAACACTCTACAGACAATCTGAGCAGCTGCCCAGATCAGAGAGAGGCTTACCCAGTTGGTGGCTTCAAACATCTTGACATCCAGAGGGTCTCCTTGGATGGTCCCATCCAGAAAGATGAGGGAGTGGCAGCTGGCCATGGCTCCACAGAGAGGGCCCCAGGGCAGAGCACTGCCAGATGTAAAGCTGTGGACCTCCTGGAAACTAATGGAGAAGAGGGAAATGGACTCATTCCTTCAGTGGGTCTACTGTTGCTCTGGGGTAAGGTCCATGGCAAAGATGGAATCTCTGGGGATTTGGGCTTTTTACTCTTTTCTAGGGATTGGTGTGTTGGGTTTTGCTGGTTGCCCCTCACTGGTACTGCATGTCAGGGATTAATTAATCTAGACTTCTACTCCTAGTAAGTGGACTTACAGTAAAGGAGGCCAAAAAGTATCATTGATATGTACATCAATCTCCTTCTTATGCCTGGTTCCTCCTACACTCCTTTGTGTCCCTAAAGCTTTCCATGAATGCCTCAACCTAGCATGGCTCCTGAGAATACTTTCACTTCTGGAGGCCTTCCATGTGCTTTGAGTATGTGCCCTGTAGAAGGAAAGCTCCTGCATGGTGGGGATGGTCTCATTTTTGTCCTTACATCCCCAGAGATACTGAAGCATTTGGCACATAGTAGGCCCTTAAGAAAAATTAGTGACTGATTAATTGATTGATATACATAATATCTTCCCTTGCCAGACTGTGGGTTCCTTGAGGGAAGGGACTGATGCATTTTTCTCTTTATATCTGCAGTGACCAGCAAAATACATGACACATAGTAGGTGCTTGATTTGATTTGGCTTGATTTGAATATGTGTCTGCTGTAGTTCAGAGAGGCAGATCACTGAGTTGGCCAAGAAGGGATGAGGGATGGGGACCTGCCTTGGCATAATGGGCATCTACATGGAGTCATTATTCCTTTGCTGTCTGAAGGTGGATAGACTAACACAGAGCCCTCCACCTGGTCCAAAGCAGATGCAGCATCCAAGCACCACAATCCTCAGCCCCCAAGACCAGTTCCTCAGCTACCTAACTCTGCCAGTTGTCTCCATACAGAGCGGCTGAGATGGAAGCCTGAGAAACAAGTCCATGGGAGGAGCTCCTCTAAGAATAAAACACCCATGCAAACTCCTCCAGGCTGCACATGCCCCTCCTCCTTCAGCTTCCCCTGCCTCTTTCTCTCAGGTAACTCTTGAGTCATGGACTGAGAGCTGGAAAGGATGTCAGAGGCCAGCTAGTCTAATCCCCTGTCTTCACAGATGAAGAAACTGAGGCTCAGAGTTTCCATAACTTGGCCAAAGTTACATAGTGAGCCAATTGTCTTCTGACACCAAGTCTAGGACTCTTTCCAATCCCTTTTCAAGGTGGCCTTACAAAGCTGGAGATTCTATTCTAGCTAGGCCTGGCTCCTCCTCCAAGCCTCCCAAAGAGGCATCCACTAAGGCCAGAGGTCAGAGCCCGATAGGCATCAGGACACACTTCTCTACACGACTGAGCAGAACTCCCAAGCTCGGGTGACCCAAGTGGGTTCACCAACATTATGTGCCAGTGGCTTACAATCCCTCCTTAATAATGCTGAAGAATCTACAACCCTTTATGAAGCAGAGCCAGATCCTGTTTTCTACTGCTTCCCTCACTGCCATTTACTCACGCTGTTCAAAGGCCATACCATGGCCCATGAGTCTGCTGAAGCCAATTTGGACAACATGTTAATTCTGGCAAAGACGTCACCTTGTTCCTTAAATGCAGCTTGCTTGCCAGGAGGCCCCAGTCATCCACATAATACATGACCACAGTCCACCCAGATTCCTCCCAAGGAGGGGCTTCGTGATGAGGGCTGGAAAGCCTCCAGCATGTGGCATGCACACCAACTATCTCCCTTGAGTCCTCTCCCTCTGCAGAGCCCAAGCTGCTCACCTCTGTAAAGAATGTACTGAGCACGTGTGAAACATAGAACGGGGACATTTTGGAATGGGAAGAGCCCTAATGATCATCACATTCTCCCTCATTGATGAAGGAAGCCTTCATACAACCTCCCTCCCAGCTATTAACATAGTCTTGGCTTGGATATCTGCTGCCACCCAGACATGGGAGCTCCTCACCAGCTGCATTTAGGAAGCAGGGCAGTATTTCCTACTGGCCATGAGATCTTAGGATCATAAATCTAGACCTTCAGAGACTATCTAGTTTTATATATTCCAAGTGAAGAAACAGACCCAGGGAAGTCATGTGACTCATCCAAGGTCACATAGTAATGTCAGAAGGCAATCCTACTCATGCAGAATTCATTCTTAAAGTTGAGCTCAAATTAAGCTGCTATCCCCCCTCCCAGAAAGACTGTAACATTAACCTATCGGCCCTCGATGACAGAAAGAGAAGCTTGAAGTGTTCTCTCTCTTCAGACAAAGCAGGTTAGTTACAATTCTGCAGGACTACAATGAAGAGCGAAGTCCCAAAGGGAAGGGTGTGTCCTGTTGGAAACTCGTATCTTGTTAAAGTCCGGACTTGGCCTTTTCCCTCGACCTTTATCTTATTCTGAGCAGCATATATGGGGGGGCGCAGGCTTTTGCCACTGGCTAACCTCTGTGAAGCTTGGAACACAGTGCCTAGCTCAGAGCAAGTACTTATAAAATGCTTGTTGATGGATAGACTAGACATTCTGCTGGGCCGTAGTGTTTACTGAATGCCCACATCAGAAGGGATCTGGGTCATTCCTCCCTGGAAGAGGCGAATCTTGAGTCAGGTGTTGAAGAAGTCTGGATGAGGAAGAGGAGGAGATGACATTGGCAGAGTTGGAATGAGAGTGTGGGGAGAGGGTGAGAGATAGAAGCCACTAGGGCATGAGCTCCTTAAGATAGGGGCCCTTATTTAATCCACTTTTCTTATTTAACTTATGAATCCCCAGGGGCAGTACAGTGTGTCACACCTAGTAGGTACATTAATAAGTGTTTCTGGAACTTGAGTTATGAAAGGATAGCTATCCAAGGTCCCTCTTCTCCATCCCCTTCCTCCCACCAGCTCTCTTCCAACATGGTTTAGAGATGCTTCACCTTCATCTGGACTCACTCCAATTTGCCAATGTCTGTGATGGCTACCACCCCAGCCCCTCCCAGACCACCGGCTTGCATCAAGGCCATCATCCGGGGGAACAACCTTTGTGAAGAAGGGTCCTCCACCCCTGAAGGACCATAGGGCCTCTCCTCTACTTCATGGCTGAACTCATCTATTTATGATTTCTCCCACTATTAAAGCATGAGCTTCTTGTGATCTAGAACCCTGGCTTTCTGTTTGGATGGCCACCACTTCACTCAGTGTTTTGCATGAACTCTCTTATTTTTTTTAGTGAGGTAGGAGAGGGGGCCCACAGGTTCTGAACGTGGAGTACATTATCTGACACATTCCCTCGGTGATTGGTTTTGTTCAATTGCTCACTGGTAGGAATGAGGAGCAGGAGCTCTCGCCCTTTTGGGCTACACACTGCAGCCTGGTTTCCCCTTGGCCTCACCAGAGCGGTGGTCCTGGAAGTGACTGCATCATAAAGACAAACTCTATCAATAGTACTTTTGAAAGAGGCAAGGCCATTGGCAGCCAGAGTGAGGGCAGGGACCTTGCCGTGTGCAGGTCAGTTCCTCGGCCATCTTGTTGTGCCTGTCTCTGTTCCTCTACAGGGAGAATTGTGGGAAAGTAAGAAAAGGAGAAAGCCCATTGAAGGGAGAAAATATTCATGACTCAAAGTCAAAGTACAATCTTCTCATTCCTGGGAGGTGTCGAGGGACAGACACAGTGTTGAGAGGATAGGGCTATGTGTCCTCACGCCCACCCAGCCCTCATCCCACCATCCCTCCAGGGTACTCACCCGTTTCTATCCGAAGGGACCACACCCCAGATATCCAAGCCATCTTTTGTTAAGGTGCCAGTCTAGACAAAAGGGAGCACTTGAATTCGATCTGAATTGCCGAGAGCTCCAGAAGAAAGACAATTAGAAAGCATTTCACCAGTGTTTCAGGTGTGTCACAAAGGGGTTATAATGGGCAAAGATCCATGATGAAGTCCCTAGTCCAGGGAATTAAAAATAGTGGGGCCCTGAAAGGGGGCACTAATGCCTTATGATTGAGGTGAAGAACAGGCAAGGGCTGCAATTTCGTCCATCTCAGATCTACAACTGGTGTTTTAGAGCTGAGAGTATGGTCCGGTGCTCAGAGAAGTTAAGCCACTTGACCAGAGTCATGCAGAAAGTTTCCAATGCCAAGAATAATATGGCCTCGAAGGCAGAATAATGCCACAATAAGATAATTGAATGGAGAGGAGAGATTTGTCCTCAGTTGGTCACCTTCCATGTTTAAAGCTGCTCCCTGAGAGCTATGGAGAACTAAATTCCTCTAACACCCTGCCACCCCTGTCCCTCCCTCTCTTGGTCTATCAGAACCTTGGACAGTGTTTATCAGGATTCGGGCTCTGACATCCTTGCCACTTTCTTTTCAGAGGTGATACCAACTTCACTTCCATTCTTTATCTTTTTAATTTAATATTGAAACCACATTAAGGCATGTGTGACCAAACTAGATTGCATTATTCAGGCCTGGAGCCTTCCCACCTCAATATGTTTGCCTACACAAAGCAAGAGAATGTTAAAGATAAAAAAGAATGGTGATGTCTCACCTTGCTTGAGAGTAGAGGGAAATAAAATTTTGAAATGAAGGCTTTAGAGAAAAGTCTTGCAAGTGCTGATATCTAAGATCCTCTCTAGTGCAACACACTATGATCCTATGAGTGTGGTTTGCCCAATGTCTTCACAGAAATTCAGTATTTCTTTTTTGTTTCTTTGGGTGCAATCAGTTGTAAGTCTTAGAATTCTGGAGGACCTTGAGTGTAATCTTCTTGAGGTCATGTGTTCAGTATCACTAGCTTTTAAAAGGCTCCAGACTTCGTGTCACATAAATAATAACACTAGTGAAAATGAGAGAGTGATCACAGAAATATCCCCTCTGCGATATTCCCTACCAATGGCCATCCAGCTTATAATGATGGAGAGGTGGAAGAGGAGAAGAAGGGGAAAGGTGACTGGGAAGGGGAATGAGGTCCACAGACCTTGTCGAAGCAGATGAGGTTGAGTTGGCCACAGATGTTGATCCGCTGGGGGCTGATGCAGAAGATGCCATTTTTTTTCAGCCTCCGCTGGGCATAGATGATCCCTGTTGTCAAGGCAGCAGGCAATGCAGGGGGAACCGCAATGGTAATCACGTCTAAAGCCTTCTTCACTACATCCTCTGCTGGCTCCTGGGAAAAGGGTCCCCACTGCTTAAGTAGCCCAAGCTTTCCCCAAATGGTGCTGAAGCTGGGAAGTGTGGCTGAGCTCACGCAGGCCTAAGTGGTGACTGTTCACCTTCTCCTAGAGCACACTCAACCTGACCCATTCCCCCAGGTCTGTGTCAGCCAGGGGGCAGAGGGGAGTGTTGCAGAGAGCTTGCTGTAAGATTCTTGTGGGTGAATGGAATTAGAAAGAGATGTTGTTTTCTTTTTTTTTGTTTTTCTCCAAGAGCAATGGGAGCCATAAAGGAAGTCAGGCCCCACCTTCCCAGCCAGCCCTCTCCTGACAACCAGTATAGATTTTACAATTGCCAGTATCTCCTCACAAGCCTCACCTTTGCTGTCCTCTGGGGTTGTGCTGTTCTCTTGCATTGCTTTGGAGAAGCAGTATAGATAGCCTAGTGGCTAGGAGATCTGAATTCAAGTCCTGCCTCAGACAAATACTACTCCTGTGACCATAAGAAGGTCAATTAACTATTCTAAGCCTCAGTTTCTTCCTATGTAAGTGAGAATATCTCTGTTACTCAACTGTAAAACTGACTCATTGCTCTGGGGTCCCTTCCAGCTGTTGCTGTACATCCTATGACCTATCTCATCAGGGCTGTAGTGAGGCAGGTATTTGGTCATGTCATTGCCCTCTTTAGAATGTGAGTTCTCTGAAGGCAAGGATCATGGGTTTGTTTGCCTTTCTTTGTATCATACAGTAGGTGCTTAATAATTGCTTGTTGACTGCAATTCAACATTGACTAAGTACCTTCCAAGTTCTAGGATCTGTGCCAGGGAATGAAGATAAACAGAAAAACAACTTGAAAGTATTAAATTAACATGCACTGTAAGTGCAGCACCAAATGTGTGTGTGTGTGTGTGTGTCTGTGTCTGTCTGTGCACGTGCACCCACACAGGCACGCACTCCAGAAATCAGCAGTTTCTCAGGAGTGGAAGCTCTGTCCACCAGCACAGCCCATCAGCTGGTTAGGTTAGCCAGCTGGGCTAACATAATGGGCCATCTTTCAGAATTGCTGTGGTTGAACTCTGTAGCCAAACTGGCTATGAGCTTCTGAATGGGGCTAGGCCAAGCTGAGGACCCCAGCCACTGCCTCCCTCTGTCTGTCTGTCTGTCTCTGGGTCTGTCCTCCAAGCCTTCCCAGACTGGCTGAACTTGCCACCACTTGTACCCTGATGTCAGTGCCTTTGAGAACCCAGAGTTCTCTCCCCCACCCCCCAAATCATAGAGAGGCTCCAGGGGAAGACTTCCAAAGTATCCTTGAGGATGAAATATATGGAGAAAAGTCCTTGAGCCTAAGGGTGGGTTTATATGCCTCAAGGAACTCCAGGTCCAACCCCCTGCTTCTTGTTTGTTGACCCAAGAGTGTGGAATCTGTGAGGTAGGCTCTGGGTTCAAATGCCACCTCTTAGGTTTAATCCCTGAGCTACCTGCCCTGGGCCCCCCCTTCCTCATATGGAAAAGGAGGAGGTTGGAGTGGAAGGCTGCTAAGGTGTCTCCCGGCTCCACATCCCAGATCCAACAGTCCCAAGATCCCTGGGCATGTATTGGAGAGCCAGACTCTGGGTCCTATTGGCTGCTTCATGAGCACTTCAGATAACCTACAGTCACTGCCTCAGATACTGGGAAGGACAAACCACTTACGCCACTGAGCACATAAACACAGATGGTGTAGACCATCCCAATGGCGGCTGTCCCGATGAGGCACAGGAGGAACCTTATGGCATCTCTGTAGAGCTGGAAATTCATTGGCTTCGGGTAGAGGATGGACCTCACGAGGTCCCCCTTCGCAGTGTTGAAACCTAAGGCAACAATCATCCACAGGTCCCCATTATCTACAAGTCGGCCAGGGTGCTCTCTCTTCCCTTGGGTCTAAGTACTAGGTGACGTTTAAGAGGCCACTTGGAGGTACCAGAATGCACAAAGCACTGGGCCTGAAGAGGCCGCTGGGGGTTCCAGAGTGCACAGAGCGCTGGGCCTGAAGAGGCCACTTGGGGGCTCCAGAGTGCACAGAGCACTGGGCCTGAAGTCAGGAAGACTCATCTTCCTGGTTCAAATCCTGTTCAGACACTTCCTAGATGTGTGACCCTGGACAAGCTGTCTTACCTCAGTTTCCTCTACCATAAAATGGATTTAACAATAGCACCTACCTCTGAGGGTGGTTGTGAGGACCAAACAAGATAATAACAATGTATTTTGTAAACCTTGAAGTGCTACATAATTGCTATTATTGATGGAGTGCTTGTGCCTGGACCCCAATTCCAAAATCACATTCAGTTCTAAAATCACATCTCTCCCTAGCTTCAAAACATTGGCCCTAGCAGTTTCTCTCCAATACAAGGGCAGCATGGCTTAGCAGAATACTTATCTCTCCTCCTGATACTGCAGCCAGCTGCACCTATAGAATTTATTAGTTTGGACTCCCTGTGCATTGCTAATTGGCTGTGCACTGGGACATAACGATATTTACTACTTACTGACCTTCCTGATATGTACCCTAGAAATAGTCAAATGTATACTCCCTTACATTCATCTTGTCTAAGAAGACATTTGATAGAAGCAACCTGGATATCTTCAACCAGCCCTGACCTTTGGTTGACTTAGTGACGTTTCACAGTCAAAACCACACCCCCAGGTAGCCCCCCCTTGGGCTATTTCCCAGTGAACTCTGGGTAAGATAGCTGCACAGTAGATACAAAAAGCACATGTTCCTTTGAAAACTGACCACCCCTTAACCACTCCCTAATCCCACCCCAAAACACCTACTTGACAGGTTTCACCCCCAAATCTCATATTTAAACTTTCTCTGTAGCCCTGTAAGGCTGCAGGTTCCCTAAGAACTCTTGCCTGCTGTAAAGCATAATAAATCTTTGCTGCCTTGACTTAAAGAATGTTTGAGATCATGAATTCATTGCAAACAGCCCCAACCCTCTCCAGTACTCAGGTCTTTAAGGGGCATTCCCTTTCAATGACCCTGTCTGGGAACTCCAGTCTTGGGGTTCCTGGACTTCATCTCCACCATCCTTCAACATTATCACCTTCCCAACATGCTAATGCTACATATTAACATGGTCTCATCTCTAGGTGCCCTTCCCTTAGCTGGATTTTGGTCCATCTGGGCCTGCCAGACCTCCCTCACACCTCATGCAGACTATGCTGGTGCAGGCTGTTTCTCAGTGGGCAGATCTTGATGGGAAGCCCCAGTCCCCCACTGCTTCTCAGTCCCACCTCCCTGACCTTGCTCTGTGCTTGGACACCCAGACCCTACTTCTCCAGCTCAGATATTCCAAGGGCCTGTGGCCTTGAATCTGGCCTGGGTCCAGAGGCTCCTCTAGGGCCTGAACTCTGCCCAGGCCTATCTGGGGCCCCATCTGCCCTAGGCCCTGGAATCCATTGGACCTGTTCACTACTTGCTCACCTGCCGCTCCCAGCCCCTCCCCACACCTGCAGGTGCCCCAGGGCAGGGCAGATAGGACCTGGATTCCTGGAAACAGTTCCCAGGTGCTGGGGAGGGAGTAGAAAGGAGATTTCTTTGTATTTGATTTAGTTCTCCAATCAATTACTAATTGTCTTGATGTTGTCTGTTGACATTCAGGTTCTCTCCGCAGGAACATTTGTTGGAGGACAATAAGAGACATTATTTTGTCCCTTATGGATTTGTAATTTTTGTCTCCCACAGTACATGTGAGTACACACATGCACATATACACACATGTAAACATACACCAATGCATGTTCACAAGTGCTTACGTGAGTGCACACAATGTTCACATACATGTACACACGTGCACTGTGTGCTCATAGTCATGCACAGGCATACACATGTACAAACAAACACCCATGAGCTAGACCAGGCTTAAAGACTTTTTGACACTCAGGGAATTCATGAAGACAGTACCAGGCTCAACAAAGGATGTTTTCAGGGGTAGAGGCTGCAGGAGGGCCCTGGGCACTGACCAGTCTGAAGGACAACAGCCCTCACTGTTCCTGAGACAGCTGCTTTGGTCTGGATGACCTCGGTGCCACAGAAGAGAACATGCCTCTTGTAGTCCTCTTGGTCACACAGCTTCCAGGGCATGGTATCTCCCACCTTGGGTAGGGCCGTTTTGATGACAGGAATACTCTCCCCTGAAGAAGAGAAAGCTCTCATTGGGTAAAACTCAAAGATGCCCATGAGGACATCTATCTACTGGGAGTGCAGGAGGCTGATGTCGCATGCCCATGATGCACAATCTCCTCATTTGTTAAGTGAGATTTAGCAGCCCCTAAACACTGAGGATTAAAGAGCTTTTTGGCCCTGAGTAATTTCCTTAAGGGATGGGGACCTGGCTACCTAAATATTGCCCTGATCTCACACACACACACACACACACACACACACACAGCCTTTACCAAGACCACGAAGCAGGTGAAAAAGAAGTATTTATATGACATATCTGTCTTCATTCTGCATGCTCCTGGACTAAGCAAAGACAGGTCAGGATTAAATTTTAGATGTCAAATGGGCTTGGGAACTTCCAGACTCAGTGAGCCACCCAGTTCTGCTATTGAAGATGGTCAAGTATTTCACAGGCAAGCAACACAGACACCTCCTCCTGTATTTCTCATCCAGGCCAAGCCCCCAACTCCACACATCCTTAGCTAGGTCATGAATCATCCTCCTTTCTATCCCAGCTACAGAGGCAGGCAGCTTTTCAGCCAGGCCAGAGACCAGGGATGGCACCAGTGAAAGTATTCAGAGTTTCTCTAAGGACAAGGGTTATATAAATATAAAGTTTGGATACTAACAGTCCCAGAGAAGAGACCATGAAGTAAAACCTCTCCTCTCAGCAGAGGGTGATGCGAGGGCAGGATGGGAACTGGATTCAAGTCTCACCTCTGATACATAGGAGCCTGTCAAATAACATTTCAAGGCCCCACACAACTTTATAAGATGATAATTTATGGGCAAGTTGCCAGTCTGATCAGTGAAGGGAATTTCCACACTAGAATTTCCCCACACTGGTAAAATCACCAATACTTCCTCACTCCGACCAAAAAACAAACTAACTAACCAGCACCTCAGACAGTACCTTGCATATCTGATTTGTAAGTGATCTGGGGTTTGGTAGCAAACATCATAGACTGAAGCCTGTCTGTGACTTAATCAATCAGTCAGCTTTTATTAAACATCTACTACATGCCAGGTACCATGCTAATCTCAAGGGCTACCAATACAAAGAACAAAACAATTCCTACTCTAAAGGAGCTTCCACTCTTTTTTTTAAATATATTTAGTTTTCAGCGTTGATTTTCACAAGAGTTTGAATTACAAATTTTCTCCCCATTTCTACCCTTCCCCCACTCCAAGATGGTGTATATTCTGGTTGCCCTGTTCCCCAGTCAGCCCTCCCATCTGTCATTCCACTCCCCTCCCTTCCCCTTTTCCCTTCCTTTCTTGTAGGGCAAGATAAATTTCTACACCCCATTGCCTGTGTATTTTATTTTCTAGTTGCATGCAAAAACCTTTTTCTTTGTTTTTGAACATCTATT
>JAQQSZ010002995.1:0-14580 GCA_028646595.1 Phalanger gymnotis
CCTAAGTCACCAATCCACACCCACACAAGTTTCACACCTGACAGGGCCCTGGGCCTGGGGCTTAGCACTTAACAGCTGAAAGTACTTCCACTCAAAAGAAACAAAAGCCATGCTAATGAGACAATTTTGCTTAACAATACATCTTCATAATTTGTTTCATAAGTTGTCATGCTGGATAGAAAAATGCTAATTTACTCAACTATGAGATCCAGTTGGATGGAAAAACTATAGAACCCATCCAACAGAATGTAGAACTGGAATAGTCAGTATAAAAGGCCAATGAGTAAGACCAGAATCAGACATAAAAAGGGGAGTGGGCTGATTTGCCTTCAGAAAATTGCAAAGTTCCAGCAATGATATGTATTTTTTCCTAGAAATAATGTCCAAAATACCAATATGCAACAAGTATTGTATGACTTTGAGATGTAGAACCTAATAGATTCTGAAGGATTTGAAATTAAAATCACACAGGAGAATGAAGAGGTACATGGTCATTGGGAGCTTGTGGCTGCATATAATCCACGAGGAACTCTGAGGAAGAACAGAAAGGAAATGTGCCATTAGCAAAATGAATAATAATTAGGGTGAGGGTGGTCACATAGGGTGACATATGACAAGGAGACAGTCCAAATACTCCATTGGTATCTTCATGATCCAAGAGAGTGTAGAAAGGCCCCAACCATGTCGAATGCTTTTTCCCACAGTGAACCAAAGAGAGGGAATAGATTAGAGTGGTATCAATTGGGTAAAGACCGCCTAGTTGATATCTGCATGTTACAGATGAGGCAACCAGGAACCAGAGAAGACAGGTGATCTGCTTAAGGCCACATGGGCTAAAAATAACAGAGTTGAAGGGTGAAGCCAGGTCCTGGATCAATCTTATTGGAAAGAAACATGGAATCATACAACAAATTTCAAAATGTTTGTTACCTTTGACCCAATGATTAGACTACTGAAACTAAGTTCTAGTGATGCTACTGGCAGGGGGGAAAGAGAGACCATTCCATCCATATATAATCCCAACAATACAATCTATCCACTATACTATACTGCCTGTTCAACCCATGTATTAACATGTCATAATCTCTTCATCCATTCCCCAATATTAGTGTCTTTCCCAGCTTTTCTTATTATGAACAACACAATGATACATGCATACACACACACATACACAGGTAAGTACATACATATATATGTGTATATACACATACGCACATATGCATATATACATATGCATATGTGCGTGTACACATGTATATAAGCACGATGCACATGTACATGTATAAATACATACACATACACATACATACACAAAGTGTGATATATATATGTGTATATACACACGTGTATGTATGCGTGTCTATGTGTATACATACTTGTGTGTGTAAGCATGTATATATGCATGTACATATGAATGTATCATTGTGTTGTTCACAATAACAAAAGCTAGGAAAGATGCTAAAATTGAGAAATGGCTGAAAAGATTATTACGTGTTAATACATGGGTTGAACAGGCAGTATAATATAGTGGATAGATTGCATTGTTGGGGTTTGGAGTCGAGAAGATTTCCAACTGCCTTCTAACACTTTCTAGTGACCAGACCCTGGCCGAGTCATTCGATATCTGCATACCTCAGACGTCTTGTAGGAATGCCTTCCTTAATCAAAGGCAACCTCTGATTTGAGTTGATAAAAAGATAACAAGACTTCCGGACAAAAGAGCAGATTCTATGAGAATTTATGGAAAGCAGTGAGGAATTCTTGCACCTAAGATGGGCTAATATTTAATCTGAAGAATATTAGGATACATGGGAAGACATATAAGAAATGACTCAGAAACAAGAAGAAAAATATATACCATGGAAAGAAGACTACAACATTGACAAAGCCCTGTTAAGGACCCAGAAAATGCAAGGGAATCACAAAATCAACCACATTGATTTGTTGCCATCTTGTTAAAGGGAATATGTATATATTATGTGTGTCTGTGTGTTGTTTCACGGGTTGTTGTGGCCAAATAATTCAGCTCTGTATTGATGCAGGTTGGAAGCAGGAGATGGAACGGACTCCAGGGCTAATCCTTCTCTGAAAGGAGTCCTCACTAGAACACATAGAACACACACACGTGTTTCTCCATCTTCTGCCTGAGGACCTCCAACTACACCTTCTGATGTGGCAGCAGCCCGGTGTACTTTGATATCACTTTTGTTATAAAGGTTGTAGATTTGTTGGATATCACATCCCCCCCACCCCTATGTCCAGTTTAAAACAGCATCTGTTGCCCATCGCCCTTGATTCTGACCTCTGGTGTCTATGTCTTCTTCCTCATGGCTGCAAAGAGAAACAAAAACTTCCTTGAGTCTTATCTTCTCCACCTCAATAATTCCCCATTCCTTCAACAAATATTCATATGGCATCAACTAAAAGCCTTTCACTGTCCTCAATGGCCTCCTTTGGACTCTCTCCATCTCTCTAATTTATCAATATTTGTCTTAAGCCAAGGTGCCTAGAAATGAAGACGGTACCCCAGATATGGTCCAGTGAAGGCAGAAGATGAAGGGTTTCTGGAAGCCCTGTCCCTCCTAATGCAGATAAGGATGACAGGATGGCATTGACTTTTGTAGCTGCTACTTGCCCTGCTCACCAGCCTACATTCCACAAACCCCTCACGTCTGTAACACTTAGAAGCAAAGACAACTGTTTTTGATGATTCTCTGGTCATTAATATTATATAAAGCATTAAGTAGGAAGCCGTCTGCTTGGCACAGGTGCTCACCACTGTCATGCTGGAGCTCCATTACAGAGTTCAGGATGAACAGAGTTTTCCTGTAGATACTGAGGCATTGTTTTGCCTTTTGCCTTCCCCAGCCTCTCATCTGAGTGTAGTCAGTGTGAGATTCTGTGGCCCTGGGAGTCTGGTGGGTAGGCAGAAGGAAAGGCCAAAACTAATGTTTAGGACTCTCCCTCTGGTCTGCAGTGGAATGTCAACCCCTGCCTTCCATGGCCGAGCACCAGGCAATGGGAATGAAGACGTCTTTTGAGTGAAAGGGATGAGACTGAAAGTTTTCTTTTGCGTTGTAGGACAAGGGAAAGGATCGATTTCAAAGGAAAATTTGTAGTGTAAAAAATAAGCTTAAGTCGATAATTTAAAAAATAAATTCAGTTGTTTTCATTTCTTTTCTTTTTGATGACCAAAAATTATTTCCTTCATCACCATTAAGTAAATGTAATTTAAAAATAACATTTCCTGTGTGCACATTGTAATGAATGTGTGGTGTCTCCTAGGGCTAGTTACATCGAGCCCAGGTGCATGGGGGCACCTCTTGGAAAAGACTGGATTTTAACCCAGGACTTCTTGACTCCAATCCCCAGCACACTATTTTCTATCCACTAGGCCACACTGACTCACTATCCCGTTGCAGATAAATGCCATCATTTTTTTGGTCATTCCTTCATCTTAGGGAAGTTTGTTTCCAGATTTTCATTATTACACAGAGTTCTATGAGGAATATTTCTTTACAGATATTTGTGTTTTGTTTTGTTTTGTTTTAGGGTTAAAGAACCACTATTGCAGTTTTAAATTGTTAGTGGCAAAGAGGGAACTTTAATCGGTGAGTGCCCGCCTGCCTCCAGTCGGGCTTTCCCCAGGCAAGTATTTCTTTCCTGAGTCTTCTCTTATTAGATGCAACTCTAAGAATCAGTCTTGCTTTTTCAGTTTGGCGATAAGGGCAAATCCCCTTAGAGTCACATCTGTAGTAGGTCCAAACCATCTGTTGGATTGAAAGATAGCAGGAGTGCTTATTCATCTAATTAAAGTCACATGTCTCTGGGGCCAGGAGGCTTCTCTTGACACTGGAGTGAATATCTGGCTTTCTTCGATTTCAGAAGTTCATTTTAATGTCCAAAACCCTTCGTGAGATGATGTATGTCAATGGCTGTCTTCAGGCACGACTTCCAAGAGTCATCATCATTGTTGTTATCGTGGTCATCATTATTAATCTTGTTTTTCATGTCTTTTTCAATAAGGTTCAGATTGAAATGGTCCTGGAGCAAGCCACTCTTCTGCATTCTTCTACGTCTGATATTCTGTGAACTTTTTATTGCCCAGGTGGATAAATTAGTACTTTTTGGAACCAAATAAAGGTTTTTGAAGGTAAGCTTGTCTTCTGAAGACTCGCTTTCAGAATCTTTGGGGGCATCTCCAGTAGTGGGCTGGACAATGGAGATGTTGTATTTCATCCTATTGATGATGAGAGAATGAGGAGGAGGATGAGGAGGATGAGGATGAGGATGAGGAGGAGGAGGAGGAGGAGAAGAAGAAGGAGAAGAAGAAGAAGAAGAGAAGGAGAAGGAGGAGGACATGTACATATTTCCTTATCCTGCTCTGCTCAATTCTTTCATAGGGCTTACCCTTCCTGGAGTGAATTGAACAAAATTATCTGTTGAAATCCAATGCCTATATAGATTACAAGATGTCAGAAGTTACAGCTTGGGGCAGTAAACTAATTTAAATACTATTTCAGGCTTGCAAAGTACTTTTCTCACAGTGACCCCTGGAGGTACATAGTTTATTTTGTTGGTTTAGGGGTTAGAGAGTTCATCTGTATAATCTACAATCTTAGAATGATGCCCAGGGAACTAAGAGGTTGTGACTTGCCCAACGTCACACAGACAGTGTGTCAGAGGCAAGTCTTAATCCTAGGTCTTCTTTCCAAATCCCTCTCCAACTCCACCTTGTGTATGAATCCTTTCTCCATCTTCCTGGGTGCTGGTGCCTTTCCTTCCCACCACCCCTCCTCCAATTGCCTTATATGTTTTGTGTTTACATTTTATTTAATATAGTTATATTATATCATATTTATTATACAATATATTATATTTGATATAATATATTATATAATATATTATATAATTTATTATATATAATATTATATATTACATTGTATATATTAATTATATATAATTTATCATATATAATATAATTATATAATATATTATATATATAAAAATATAATATATTATATTTAATGTAATTATATTATGTCTCTCCTGAGAGAATGCAAACTCCTCAAGGGCAGGGATGATTCTCTTTTCATGTTTGAATCTTCACCATCCACAGAGAGCTGGAAATACAGTACTGACAAGACATAGTGACTGACTATTTCATTTACAGCCACCTCTGAGGTTAGCTCTTTAGCCACTAGGTCATGCAACCTCTTGCCTTCCTCACAGTAGATACTTAATGACAGTTTAGGGAATTTTCTGACTCACAGTATAAATGTAGCATTCCAGGAACAGAACATTTCACAAATAGAAAAAGGAATAGGATGGAACTCCCTCTTGCAAAGGGAAGGAGAAACAGACAACTTCATCAAAACATGCTCAGGAGCTGATAGAATGAGAGCCAAGCTCGGCAATCACAGGCGGAGAGGGAAAACTTGGGCTTGACCACCACTCCACACTCCCTTTACCATCAACCACAGTGATATTTTTTGATATTTTGAATAGCAGCACGCTAAGAGGCTCTCTTTGCTCTGCATCTTGACTAAGAGATTCCCACCCATGGGGCTCAGACAGTCATCTTTCTCCTCCAAACTTTGTTACTTAGAGCAAAACCAGTTAGTTGTACAACACCCCTCCCTCCCCCAAGGAGCTATACCATCAGAAAGCAAAGTGTAGGCAAAACAGAAGCTGAGAGGAGGGATGGAGCACCCAGCCAAAAGCCATATAGCCCTGGGTTCTCTGAATTAGTTTCCTGGACTGGTCTCCTTAACCAGGAGCAGCTGTTCAATGAAGAACGCTGGTCCATCCAACCTTGGCTAAAAGGAAAATGGGCAAAGGAAAGGAGGCTCGTTCAGGGAACGAGAAGTTGAGACAGGACACGTTTTTTAAATTCAATTTTCTTTTCTTTTCATATCTGAAGTTTTTTCCTCCCATCTCTTCCTTGCCTGCTTCCTCCCTTAGAGAAAACAAGGAAAATAAAATTCACTATAAACCTATACAGTTCAGAAAATCAAATTCCCACATTAGTCATGTCCAAACACCTAAATTCCCGAGTCTTTCATAGTTGTTTACCTTTAAATATTGTGGCTACCATACAGTTTATTTTCCTGGTTCTACTCATTTCCCTCCACATTAATTTTTACAAGTCTTCCAGGATTTTCTGAAATCATACCCTTCATTATTTCTTATAGTATGTGATATCACATACCTCATTCATATACCTTAACATATTCAACCATTCTCTAGCTAATGGGCATCCCCTTAGTTTCCAATTCTTTGCCACCTCAAAGAGCTGCTATAAATATTTGTGTTGCTATGAGACCTTTTCTTCTTCAATCTTTGAATAATATACCTGGTAATGGTGTTTCTGGATCACAGTTTAAGAGATTTTTAGGTACGCTTTCAACTTGCTTTCCAGAAATGTTAGACTAGATCACAAATCCACAGATTCATTAATGTACCTATTTTCCCATATCCCCTTCAGCATATAGAATTTTCTTTTTTTTTGGTCAATTTTGTCATCTGATGAGTTTGAGGTGGCACTTCAGAGTTGTTTAAATTTCAATCCCTCTAATTATTAGTGACTTAAAGCATTTTATATGACTACTAATACTTGAATTTCTTCCTCTAAAACTTCCTATTTGTATCCTTTGACAATCAATTGAAAATGACAGCCTTACAAATCTGAAACAATTTTCTTTATGTATCTTAAAATAGTACCTTTATCTGAGAGAGTTGCTACAAAGATCCCCCCTCCCATTTCCTGCTTTTCTTCTAGTTGTAGTTGAATTGGTGTTGCTTGTGCAAAAACTTAAAGTTTTGACATTGAAATTGTCTATTTTACCTCTGGACAGGATATATTATAGGAATACTTAACAAAACAACAAAAACCAAGAAGTCCCACATAAAGCCATCAGGGCAGATGGAGAACTCACAAGACACAAGAATCCAGTGCAACTCTAATACCCCAAAGGAAGTTTTACATTAAAGGGAAACCAGTAGGGTCCTACCTGACCCCATGCCAGGATTAAAAATGAGGAAAGAGGAGAAAGGTATCCCCTAAACAAGGAAACTACAATGCATAAGCCTCCTACTTCTAAGCAACCAGGCTAGGGGGTGGTGGTCCTGGGCAGAGTTGGGTGAGGTCTTTCCCTTTTTGACTGCCACTAGGGAGGTCATAGAGTCCAGGCTTGTCTTTAGGTCATCTGTCTTCATATTGATTTGAGATCCCTGGGACATCTCTTTCCTGTCTTGAAAGGTTGCAATGCCAGCCAGTTGACACAGGTTTATTGACCAAGAGGGGAGAGTGACCTTAGAGATCATCTAATTTGGGGTCTGTAGGCTTGTTTTATGTATATATCACTAGACTATCCATGGAAGTCCATGACACATAAAAGATGAAGAAATTCTAATATAATTTGACATTCCTCTTCAGGATGATAAATTAGTCCCAGAGAAGGAAAGTGACTTCCAGGCAATGCATGGCCAAGGCAGGTTGAGATTCCAGGGAGCCTGAATTCAGACTCTGTGCTCTTTCTGTGACCTCATGGTGCCATTGCTATACTTTTGCTTATTTTGGTGTTATAACTTAGATCTCCTGGCAATGCAAGTCTGGTCTCCCCTTTACAGGAATTCCAAGCATCAGAGATCAGTAAAACCCCAAAGCCATAGAACTTCAGAGCTGGAAGGGACCTTAGATCTCTCTAAATTTGATTCCTTCACTTTAAACATGGGGCCACTGAGGCTCAAGGAAAGGAAGAAGTTTTTCAAGGTCACACATCTGGCTCATAGCAGGTGCAGGTATCCTAAGTCTCCATCCAGGAATATGATTGGGAAGGTATCTTGTGGCCCAGGGCCCTTTCTTTTATTGGATATCCTTCAACCCATGACTCCCTGATACCAGGAAGAGATAATTCCTTAACATACTTTGGGAGTAGAAGAGATTATCCCTTAATCAGCTTTTGAAGTGGTGAAAATAAAGTATTGCCTTGGCTTCCACTGCTAAGATTTTGAGCAACAAAGCCACTGTCTTCTACCAAGAGAAATGTTAGCCTGGCCTCAATGATGAATCCAGTCAGGGAGCTTAACTAACATCATCATGGCCTGAGTACAAAAATTCATCAAAGTTCTATAATCTGTATTTAAGCACCTAATGCCACTTGATTCTTTATTGAAAGGATTATAATGTAGATTTGCTGTGAACCCTGCTAAGTAATAATTACATCTTTAATTTAAAGAATAAAGTACCTAATACTTCCCCTTGTAACTAATAGATCTTTAGATTTGCCCCCACTTGCTGTCCCCATAGCCCTTGTCTTTCTGATGCCCCTCTCCTGGACTGCCCAGATCTCATCCAGTCCACTGGTTGGGAATACATGCTACCACAAGAGTGTTCTGCTCATCTCCTCTGGCATGCACTCTGTCCCCTGGTGAGTGGGCTGGACATGGGGAGGCCAGTTAGTAAGAGCAATATTATTTCCCAGCAGTTGGATGAGATAGGAGTCAGCAATTCTAATCTTTCCATGGAGATGGAGGCTCATAGGCAGGTCTTACCATTTTTTCCCTAGGCCTCTCTGGCTTTTCCGTTCACCCTGAAGCTATATGTTTTTAATGTGCTGTCTCTTCAAATTAGAATCATAATAACAACAACAGTAATACTCATCATCATCTAACCTTTCTATAGCCCGGCAGGCAATGAGCTAAGTACTTTCTAATTATCATCTCATCTGATCGTCACAACAACTCTGGAAGGTAAGTAGTATGGGGATAATACAGTCCATTTTACAGATGAGGAAACTGAGGCAAACAAGGGTTAATTGACCTGGACAGGGTCACAAAATTAGTAAGCTTCTGAAGCTCTGTTTTAACTCAGGTCTTCCTGACTCCAGGGCCAGTGCTGTATCCACTGTGCCACGGAGCTGCCTCCCTTCCACTGCTTAACGACCTTAAGATAGGGCAGTATGGGTTGGGATTTTTGAAAGCTGGGCTTATGATCCATGTAAAGAAAGACTTCTTAGTAATCTGAGTAATCTGAGATCAGATTGGAGAGCTCGAGGGGCAGGCTGTAGGTTACGATCACTGAAACTCTGAGTGTTTAGTAGTTCTCCAATTCTCAACAATATTCTAAAGGCACAAAGAGAGTTTTTACCAGAGGTATCTAAGGTAGCTTTTCATTCAGAGGTTTTGGGACTGAAGCTATCAAGACAAAATATCACGTAACAGCTCACAGCTCTCAACCCTGAAGGACTTAGACTCTGCCCCAGGCTACAAAAAGTCATCACTTACTTTGGTAAATCTTAATGTAATAAATCAAAATCCGAAGGCCTAAAAGAATGGACAGCGCTTCAGAAGAGCCTCCTTTGGGGAGCAGCCATGGGTGCAGACGTATTTCTAGAACCACTCACTGTGGAGCAAAGGACTGGAAACAAATGAAGGAACCATTGGTTGAAGAATGGCTGATCAAATAGGAGAAGCTATGCCACATAAGAAATAATGAATCAGAAGAATATGTGGAAACTTGGGAAGACTTAGAAGAGCTGACGTGGAACAAAGTACGCAGGGCCAGAACGATTTACACAATGACCACAAAAGGAAAAAGGCAAGGAAGCTTGTAGGAGCTCAGAACTGATTGATGGCATGATCAATTCTGATGACAGGGGCTGACAGTGAAATGGGCCTTCCTTCTCTTGGCAGAGGTTGTGGACTTTCCATATGGCAGGAGGCATACACGGTCATATGGGAATTGTTCGTGTGTCTGTGTGTGTGTGTGTGTGTGTGTGTGTGCACATCTATTTTTTGCTTCTTTTAGTTATGGGATCTTTGTGGTAGGGGATTCAGGAAATGACAGCTCAGTTTTTAAAAAAAGAGAATCAATAAACATTATTTAAAAAATGAAAAGTTCTCCTTTATTTCTAATGAGTACCTTATACACATAGAGAATCAAGCTTTATTAAAATATAATCAATAGGATAAATGACTTTTCTAATGAAGAGGTGCTTTATATAAGATTGATGTTGAAAAACTTGGTTATTGGATATTTCTTGTGAAAATGAATGCATATTACCAAATTTGAGAATTTCTGAAAAATACATGCCAACATACAAAAACCCTCCCAGGGAAATGGCTTGTTTTCCTTGTTGAAATCTATAGCCTGCTCCATAGCATGTAGAGCAGGAATGCTAACCACAGGCTAGGGTCATTGCCAAGCCCAATTCCTGCCAGGCCATCTTGAAATTTCCAATCTGAAATTGAGTACTTGAGAAAAGCCCAAAGCAAAGCAGCTGCTTATGGCATGGTACTTGCTTATATAAAGTCATCAAATATCAGTGATGGAAAAAGGGGGCCTCAAAGGTCTTCTAGTCGCAAATGCACCCACATAGACTTACCTAGCTAGACCTAGTGTCTCTCCTGAACTTTAGTCCCATCTCACCACCAACTGCCAGTTGGATGGTAATCAATCAAGAGGCATCTATTATGTCCCTAATAAGCTTATGGAACTGTGCCAAGTGCTGAAGACAAAGATAAAATTAAGATCATCCTTTCATGGCACTAACTTTCTAACAGCAGAGAGAACATATGCACATCTAGGTATATACGCATGTCAGAATGAAGGAGGGGCCCGTGAGCATCTCAAATACCACACATCTAAAACAAGAACTCATTCTCTTTCTCCTCAACCTCACTAGTCATGGGAACTTCTCTATTTCTGTTGAGGACATCACCACCCTGCCAAGCACCCAGCTTTGTTTCATTAGATTATTCCTAAATTCCACCTCTACCTCATCCCACAGTTAGATGCCACATCTTTTCCTTTCTGTCATTACAACATCTCAAGCAACTCTTCCCTTTGTCCACTTACACGGCTGTCACCCTACTTCAGAGTGCTGTTATCTTCATCTCTCTGCCTCAAGTCTCTCCTCTTTCTAGCCCATTCTTCAAAGAATGACCTAAATGTTAGCCCTAAAGAACTGATCTAACCATATTATACCACAGATTGGTAAATTCCAGTGGCTGTTTTGGCTCAGACTAAGTAGAATTCTATCTGTTTGTCCTTTGAAGACTGTTGTATGACCTGGCTGTAACTTATTCTGGCATTATTATGTATGGCCCCCCTTCACTGTCATCAGGTCCAGCCACATTGACACTAGATACTCCATCTCTCCCCTCCATGCTGTGCATTGGACCTGCAGTACTCTCTCTTCCCTTCACCATTTTAGAATCACCAATTTCCTTCATAGCTCAGCACAAATATTACCTTCAATATAAGGTTTTTGCTGACTGCTACCCTTTCCACCTCCATTGCCCAATTATTTTTTTTTCCTCCATAGGAAAAAACACCCAAAACTCTTGTAATTATTTTGTATGTGATTTGGGGGACTGTAGAAAGTGCGCTAGAATGAAGTCAGAGCAGCTGGGTTCAAATCTTAGCTGGTCCCCTTACTCCAGAAGTGATCTTACAAGTTCTGTAGACTTTGGTTGCCTCATCCATTAAATAAGGGATTTGGATCACCTCTCAGGACCCTTCTGGCTCTAAATCTGATCCTAGAACGTGGGTACGGTTACTTCCCTTGAATGAATGAAAGAAAAAAATATCTATTAAACACTATGTGCCAAGAAGAGTTAAAAGCTAGAAATACAAATGCAGAAATGATTTCTGCCCTCAAGGAATCTACATTCTAATGAGAAAGACAAAACACAGGCAGCGACTTTTTGGTCTAGAAAGTTACTTATGGAATCCTGAGTGGGGCAGCTAGGAAATAGATTAGTAGATGGACACACTCCATCCAGGAACAATAATACAGATAATTTCTAATTAGGTCTTCCTTCATAGTTCTGTATCTTATAGAGGGGGCAAGGGGGAAGAACATGTAGGGAATGCTCCAAGGCCATTCGCTAGATTGCGGAGAAAGCCTGGAGAATTTATATCAAGGTAAAGATTGACCGGGCCTTTTCCTCAAATTTCCATCTGGGAGAAGCAGTCACCAACCAGTGTGACAGAACGCATGCTCCTTGAGGAGCCAGATGGCTTCATATTTTTCTTTGTATTCATATCCCAGTGCTTGGCCCATGGAAGGTGCTTAATAAATGGTTTTTGATTGACTGAATAGGAATTGACTCTAGCATTCCAGCCAAAGTCATAGGACCATAAATCTAGAAGCTGGAAAGGACCTCAGAGACCATCTGCTTTAATCTCATTTAATAGGCAAGGAAACTGAGGACCAGAAAGCCAGTTTCCCAATCTAGCACACTTTACACTGTATCAAGGTACTTCCTGGTGTCATCCAGTGTAAGACATCCAGTTCTAAGGCTCTCACACAACCTCCTAATTTAGCCCTTCCCACTTTAAGACTCCTCTAAATATTAGGGAGTCTTCCCTTAGATCAAGCTCAAGTCTACTCCCATCTCTGCCCTCTGGGGTCATGTGCTGTTTGGGCCTTTTTCTAATTTTTTTGTTAAATTCTTGCTCACCCCTTTGATCCATTTAGGGGACACAGGAAACTTCCTCAACTCTATAGATGAAAAATTAAAATAATCCTGTGTAATTCATATAAAAGTATAAAAACAATCAACCAGTTAATCAATTTTTCCTCCAGAAATAGGCTGCTGGATAATCCCCCTTCACACACACACAAACACACACACACACACACATTCCAGACCTACCAGATTCTTTAAATAACACCTTTTGAGACTTTCTTTTCTCTCTTTCATATTAAATTTTCTTCAGTCCCCTAAGGGAATGGTTTACAATAGCTCTTCTGCTCAACAAGCAATTTGTCCAGGGAATGAGTCATTAAGGCCTCTTCCCCTTCCTCAAACAATCAGTATTCATGAGTGGCTGTGAAGCAAGAAGCAAACAGGCTCTGCAATCCTTGGACTGGGATGTTTTCTCACCTAGACTTCCATTAACCTAACTTTGGCCTTTTATAATAGAGGTGTGTGTGTGTGTGTGATTTTCATTTGACTGACTTGCCTATATCTTTTGTTGAAAGATGCCAGGGTGAATTCAACCTTTTTTCCCCCACATTCCTAATAAGAGGAAAGAAATAAATGCAACATAATCATTTTGCTGGTTTTATTTTTTTTTGTTAAAGAGCTCTTCCTTGACTTTTGGTTCACCTAGTCTAAAGGACACAAGCTGGTGGCTCCTGTTACTTGAAGACCAAAGAGGAAGTAGTAGACAGTGTTGTTTGGCCTCTTAACACGTGAACTTCTGGTAATATGTAACTTGGAAGTTGGGTCAACCGACAGAAATTTCAGAGCCCAAGTAAGGAAGCTATAATCCATCGATTAATCAGTCACTAAGCATTTATTAAGCACTTACAAGGTGCTAGACACTATACTAGGAGCTGGGGATACAAATCAAAAGTAAAAACAGACCATTGGATCAGAAAGTTGGCTCCATTCCATCCTTCAGACAAGCAGAAGAAAGAAGGTGATAATTAGACTGTGGTGTTCCAAAGGTCCCAACAGGGAAGGACTCTTAGTGTGAAGGGTCTGCTCTGCCTCGATCTATGGGGTCATGAGGAGCTGCACAACAACAAACAATAATAAAAATGAGACAGACTTGAGAACTCATTTAGGCCAAGCTGTACCCAGCTGTCCCATTCCTGTCACACTACCCCAACAAGCTATCCTGGTGGCTTCAGCATGCTGTTGATGCACAGTTAGCTTGTGGGCCCCTAATACTGCCCACTTTCTTCTTGATGAATTGTTATCTAGTCCATCCCTCCCATTTGTCAAGTATTATCATGGTGTATTTTTTTGAGCCTGTGTCTGTGTCTTTCTCTCATTACATAATAAGCTTTACGAGGGCAAGCGTTGCTATTTATTATCAAAAGTTTCAGATCTGTCCCGGTATCCAGCACCAGGTGCTGTCCACAGTAAGCATTTAGGACACATCCATCAGATGGCATTGAAATCCAGGGCTTGACAACTGTTGCAGACCAGAAAGTGACAATATTCATAAGATAAGTTCGAAAAAGCATTCCTTTTTCACCATCATTTCTTAAGAATCTTTTTCCCCTCTTTGCTTTGTAGCTAGAAGAAACTTTTGAATCTATAGAGTCTGAGATCTTTATTTTTTTTAATTTTATTTTAATTTATTTTTGACATGTTTGGTTGTCAGCATTGATTTTCACAGGCGTTTGAATTACAAATTTTCTCCCCATTCCCCCCCCCACTCCAAGATGGCCTACACTCCGGTTGCCCTGTTCCCCAGTCTGCCCTCCCCTCCATCGCCCCATTCCCCTCCCATCCCCCTTTCCCTTCCTTTCTTGTAGGGCAAGATAAATCTCTATGCCCCATTGCCTATGCATCTTATTTTCTAGTTGCATGAAAAAAAAAACTTTTTTACTTTTGAACATCTATTTTTTTAAAACCTTGACTTCCAAATTCTCTCCCCTCTTCTCTTCCTATCCACCCTCCCCAAGAAGTCAAGCAATTCAACGTAGGCCACATGTGTAACATTATGTATAACCCTTCCACAATGCTCATGTTGTGAAAGACTAACTATATTTTGCTTCTTCCTAACCTATCCTACTTTATTGGATTTTCTCCCTTGACCCTGTCTCTTTT
>JAQQSZ010002996.1:0-14580 GCA_028646595.1 Phalanger gymnotis
CCTCCTCAAAAAGATCCCAAAAAGAAAACTCCTAGGAATGTTGTTGCCAAATTCCAGAGCTCCCAGGTCAAGGAGAAAATACTGCAAGCAGCCAGAAAGAAACAATTTGAGTATTGTGGAAACACAATCAGAATAACACAGGATCTAGCAGCTTCCACATTAAGGGACAGAAGGGCTTGGAATATGATATTCCAGAGGTCAATGAAGCTAGGATTAAAACCAAGAATCACCTACCCAGCAAAACTGAGTATCATGCTCCAAGGTAAAATATGAATTTTCAACAAAATAGAGGACTTTCAAGCTTTCTCAGTGAAAAGACCAGAGCTGAATAGAAAAATTTGAAAAGAAGAATGTTAAAATTGTTTTCACATCTAATTGGGGAAATTTTTAAAAAAGAGTCTATTTGAACTGGCAGAATGTGACTATCATCTTCAATAAGAGCAAACTATATTTATAAGATTATGGCCTCTAAGAGTGACAAGCCAGAGAAGGAATTAAGAGGAGACTTTCCTGAAGAGAGCACAGGCTACTGTGGCTCCTCCCAGACCCCTCGAAAACCAACAAAATGAAGAGCAATAAGGAAAAACACTTTAAAAGAAGACAAAAAACATAGATCCTAATAAAGGAATTGGGTGGGGTGATCCTGGTGTCACAAATTGAAATTCAAAATATATTTATCAATGGAAATGTCGTTATATGTGGTAGGTAGTTTTTTTAGTACTATTAGTAAAGTCCTAAATTTCAGGTACGTCATAGGTTAAATATACTTTAAAGGCTAGTTTGGAAACCTAATGAACTGTGTGGTAAACACAGTTTCTTTTTTTAAAAATGGGCTGAGAATTGTAAAAAAAAAAACAAAACTACCTCGCCTAGGAAACTTATGGAATACAACTCATTCATAAGGAAATGCAAAAGATCACCTTTCTAAGTTTCTTTATATGAAAAATGCAGATAATGATAGCTGTAGGACCTACCTTACAGGGTTACTATGAGACTAAAATAAGGTAATTATGAAAAATGCTTCAAAAACTTTAAAGGATTTCAATAATAAATGTCATTACTATGATAAAAGGAAATTAAACATTAAATAGCAATACATCAAAACTTGGATAAAGCAATACTTAAAAACTTCTTAGGTAGTAACAACTTAAAATTTCAAACAAAAAAGACAGAAAGGTTTTAACTTACAGACTTTTTCTTCAATAATTAACTTACTTTATTGCAGCAATCTTTTTGGATAAAGTGCTCTTTGCTGGAATCTTTAAAACAAAATATTGAACCTTATAATATTTCTTCAATTTTATATACAAGAAAGAAAATTTCAAACAAAGTCTACACATTATCCTATATTAAAAAGCCTTAATATGAAATTTGTTACACTATAATTGAAGCTATTCCTAGAGGAATAAAATTAGTAGCAAAAGTTTCAAACAATTTCATTAAAAAAAACCCTTAAGCATGAAGATGCCCTTATCATAGAGTTCATCCCTCAAGTATTTGTAGATTGTTTTGTTAACAGAAATTTTGTTGATGTCTTTTGTTTTTGCAGTACCTGCATTTCCAATGCATCCCTCCCCAAACCCAAAATCACACCTTATAACAAAGCAAAAAGAGAAAAAAAGGAATTAAGCAAAGATAACTAACATATCAACCAAGTCTAAACTGTCAATTTCTTTGTTAATGACAGATAAAAATATTCCATAGGAAGTTAGCAAAGATGGTCTGAGGCTCCAGTTAGGTAAATGCTGAAGATGAGTAAGATGACAACTTATAACAGAAGTGTATCTCCTGCACAAATACAAATACACAACTGCTGCTGGGTACAGAGGTAAGCTTATAGAACTCTTGTGTATGAGAGCTTTTTGTACTCCTTCCTGACCTTGTGTGACAGAGACACTCATTTGCCAAATACAAAGTTTGTAATTATTTTCAATTTTAGGTAGTAAATTAGATCTGCTTCTGTTCAAACCAGAACTGCTTAGAAGTGGTGCAACAATGTGAATGAAAACAGTAAAACACTGCCAATTTCAAGATAATTGCAGTGATCAATCCTGATCCCAGGGAAAACAGAAGACATACATCTCTTGCCTCAGTAGTGAGGTGGAGGGCTAAGGGTGTGGAGTGATATATATGCATTTTTGCTTGAGGTTTATTTACATTTTTCTTTGTTGTAAGGGAAGATTCATGGAGGGGGGAGGGCAGAGGAAGCATACTGGGAAGTGATTCTGTTATTTTTAACAGGCATAAATATTATTAACTGAAGGGGGAACTATTATTTACCCCAAAAAACCCCAAGATATTGGAAAACTTTATGAACATAAATAATTATGAAACTGGAGAAGTAACTGAATGCTATTTATGAATGCAGTCAAAAATATTCAGTTTTTTTCTATATACAAAGCAGTAAGTGCTCTGTGGAATGCAAAGATGAACATGACAGTGTCCCTGGCCTTTCAGACAGGTGAAATAAAATACACAGACAGGAGCAGCCAGGTGGTACAATAGATATAATAGGGGAATTGAGAAGACCTGTCTTCATGAGTTCGAATCTAGCCTCAGACACTTAGCAGTTGTGTGACAATGGGCAAATCACTTAACCCTGTTGGCTTCAGTTTCCTCATCAGTAAAATGAACTAGAGAAAACAATGGCAAACCACTCCAGTATCTTTGCCAAGAAAACTTCCAATGGGGTCACAAGAGAGACATGACTGAAAAGTGACTTAACAACATAACATTATACAAAGCAGGATGTAATAAAATGCCATAGATTCATTCATTAAAAGACCCACATTTATTAAGCACTTTAATAAAATTCCATGGGAGTCTGAGGAAGAAGACAGAATTTCCAGTAAGAGAGGTTATCCAGCAAAAAGCTTCATGGGAGAAGTGGTATTTGGACTGTGCTTTAAAGAATAGATAGGATTTCAAAACTTTATAAAAGGGAAACGGCACCACAGGAGAAAAGAATGGCTTAAACCATGATATGGAAGAAAATGTAGTCACATTTGAGGAATGACCAGCAGTCATATTCACCAAATAAAAAAGGGTTGGCTGAGGCTAGACTGTGAAGGTGCTTGAATCTCAGGCTAAGGCATTCAGACCTTTAGAAGGCAGTGGGAAACCAAAGAAGATTTTTTCAAAAAAGGGAAAGACATAATCAAAGGTGTACTTTAGACTGGAGATGGAAACAGGGAGACTAGTTGGAAGGCTATTGCAACAGGCTAGGCAAAGAGTAATGAGGACCTAAACTAAGGTGTTGGCAGGAAAAAAAGGGTATGATTCAAGGGACACTGTGATGACAGAATCAACGAAGTATAGGAACTAAATTATATGGCTTGACGGCAAGGATGAGTTAAATACAACTGAGGTTTGCAACCTCTGTGACTGGTGGTATTCAAAGAAATAAGTCAAAAGGAGAAATTGTTTTTGAGAGAAAGGGGACAAAGAAAGACGGTGAGTTCAGTTTTTTATCTTTTTTTTGGAGGGGGAAACCAGGGCAATTGGGGTTAAGGGACTAGCCCAAGGTCACACAGCTAGTGTGTCAAGTGTCTAAGGCCATATTTGAACTCAGGTCCTCCTGACTCCAGGGCTGGTGCTCTACTCACTGTGCCACCTAGCTGCCCCATTAGTTCAGTTTTAAACATGTTAAGTCTAAGGTGCTGGCAGGACATACTGGTAGAAACTATAAGCAAGCGTTGGAAATGCAGAAGTGAGGAACTTGAGAGAGGTAGAAGAGAGAAACAAAGATTTGTGAGTCATTTCCAAGACAGTAGTTGAATTTATAGAAGTATATAATATCTCTAAGATAGAGTACAGAGAGACTGAGGATGAAACATTGAATAATTCTTACACTTAGGGTGAAAGAAAGGAGTGATATGAAATTAAAAGTCTTAATTATATTTTCTCTTTCATTTAATACAAGAATATTTTTCATTCATATTTCCCTGTCAATGGAGTGGCCAGCAGACAAGAGTTACCAGGTTCTGTCAAATATAATGGCAGCCTAGCATTTTAGTAGGAAATGAAGACATTAACTTATACAATAGCAAACAGATAGTAATAACAAGTTAGGCCACTCGATATCATGGACTGAATTTGAACTTGGATCAATCCAGAAAGTAAAAGTGTAATCATCCTCTACCCTATACCAACCTTTAATGCCAATAAGAGATTTATACATAATAAAACTACTGTAGTATTTAAATGGAAACAACATACCAAAGAGCGAAATCGTACACATTCTATTTGTCCATACTCTTTAAAAAATGACTTCAGTTCCTACAAATGAAACAAAACACTCATTCTATTTTCAAATAAAAATAATCAATTAAAATTCCGACAGTATATAACCTACTAATATTTAATTACTAGTTTTCAAGCAGAGGAATAGTCAAAGGGCAAATGGTCCACTCCAGCTACTGAATTCAGTTGGAAAAAAAAAAACTTACCAATACTGTAGGTGCAATAGCTGAACCTAATTCCAACTCTTGGCATTTGTTTATATTGTATTTCATAGCATCGCCATTCACCTGAGTCATTATAACAATGGCCTTCTGGTTGGTCTTCCCTGCCTCACGTTTCTCTCTACTCCAGTTTATCTCAGTTATCAAAACCACCATCCTAAAACACAAGTCTGACCAAGTCAACCCTTCCCCTCCATGTAATAAACGCTGGTGGCTTCCTATTACCCCCCAGGAACGAATATAAAATCCTATTTGGCTTTTAAGGCCCTTCATAACCTGGTCTTGTCTTATATTCCAGTCTTTTTACACCATACTATCCTCTACATACTCTATGGTCTAGTGATATTGGCCTCCTTGCTGTTTCTTGGCTAAGACACTTCATCTCTCAACTCTGCTTCTTCATTAGCTCTCCCCATGGCTGGAATGATCTCCTGGCTTCTTTCAAGACTCATCTAAAATCCCAACTTCTCAAAGAAACCTTTCCCAGTCTCCTTTAAAGCTAGTGCTTTCCCTTGAAGATTACCTCCAATTTATTTTGAATAAATCTTGTTTGTACATAGATATTTATTTGCATGCTGTCCCTTCAATTAGAGTGTGAACTCCTGCAAGGCACGGGACTGTTTTTTGCCTTCAGATGTGATAAAAAAAACTGCTACAAATCTCTACAATCCATATATTCACTCACCTTTTTTTTACAGGTGACAGGTAAGTTTCCCACAAATACAGTTCTCTTATTCTTTATTCTTTCTTCTGCCTCATTGACTTGAATCCTCTTTCTTTTATTCACCTCAAATGAACAATTTGAATTGTCAAGTATTTTACCACCTGCTGTTTTGTCATTGTTACTGGCTTGAGAAATTTTCCTTTTCTTCATCTGTTTAGCTTGCGTTTTTTCTTCTTCTTCCTCTTCAAGATCGGCAGATACCAAAGCACTTTCTCTTTAAAAGACAAAATGTACGTAAGAATAATAGGAATATCAAACATAGTGGTGTGTCTAAAACAAGATATGAAATATCCCTTTTCCAACTGAATATTTCAAAATGTGGAAAAAAGCTAAATAGTTTTCTTTAACAATGCTCTTATTTCACAAAGTCTAAAAGAACAAAGATGTATTCTATTTTAAAAAAAAGAATGTCTAGCAAATTCATTTCTTTTACACTTTCCTTTTCAATAACAGCAAGCTATGGTGTTTCTAGGCACTGCACATAAAGTTTTCAGTATACAGATATACACATATACTGAAGACCACATTCAAAATAGCCTTGTTCCCTGCCCATAATTTTATTTCTTCCATAAACTTCCATTAATGCAACCTAAACCTCAAAGCTTTAAACAGCAATCAAAACAGTAAAATATTTTAAATATACTTTTAATTTCACTGTCATTATAATATATGAGACATTAAATTCTTGTACTTATTAAGCACCTACTATGTGTAAGGCACTGTATTAGGGATTCAAAAAAGAACTAGCCCTTAGTCTCAAAGAGTTCATAATCTAACATGGGGGATTTGAAACATACATAAGCATCCATTACAAGTCAGGTTACGGTAAGTGGAAATAAGAGGTCTAAAGTCCTACAAGAAACTTGAAGGAGAGGTAACTTCAGTTGCCATTACTGAAGACTTCATAGAGAAGGTAGAAATGAGAATGAATCCATTCTGGGAACTCAGAACAGGGTAAAGAAAGAAAAGAAGAAAGGATAGGAAAATGGGGATGAGAAGTAACGAGGACCAATGTGAGTATACTTTAGTTAGAGTATATTATAGAATACATGAAAAAGAGTAGTGTGAGGAAGATCAAAAGACAATTTACAAAATTAACGGAAAACCTTATTTTCCCATTTCTTGATGTTCGAAGACAGAGCCTCAGTTCACCCATAGTGCTGCTAATTAACAGTCTTTCCATGTGAATTTCAAAACTTATAGTCTAACATTATACACTACTTCCAAATATCAAAAATATTAGCCTTTTATTAAGAATGTTTCAATATCCTCTATAGTTCACCTACTAAAATCCCATCTATCTCTTCCACCATATCTTCCTAGAAACCTCTGTCTGATCCTTTGCTCTCATCACTCCCTATCTTGTATGGTACCAGATTCCATCCCTAACCCAAGAGACAGCACCCTTCACAGAACAGGTGGCTATGGGTCAGCTGTTGTTACAGGCAACAATATTGCTGCATACAATGTTTTCCTGATTCTGCTCACTTCACTTTGCATCAGGTCATTTAAGTCTTTCCAGGTTTTTCTGACACCATCCTGCTCATCATTTCTTAAAGTACAAGAGTATTCCACCACAATCATAAAACACAACTTGTTCAGCCATTCCCCAACTGATGGATGTTCCCTTATTTTCCAACTTTGCCACTACAAAAAAAGCTGCTATAAATGTTTTTGTACATAAAGGTCCCTTTTCCTTTCTTTTTCCTCCAATCTGTTTGGAATACATACCTAGTAGTGTTATTGCTAGGTCAAAGGATATGCATATGCAGTCTTATAGCTCTTTGGGCATAGCTCTGAATTGCTCTGCAGAATGGTTAGATCACAACTCCAACAGTGCATTAGTGTCCCAAGTTTTCCATATCCCCTCCAACATTTGCTATTTTCCTTTTCTGTAACATTAGCCAATTTCATAGGACTTTAGAGTTGTTTTCATTTTTATTTCTCTAATCAATGGTGATTTAAAGTATTTTTTCATATGACTATACATAGCTTTGATTTCTTCTGAAAATCATCTGTTCACATCCTTTGACTATTTATCAACTGGGGAATAACTTTTAAAAGTACCTACTTGCAAGCTACCTACAAGTTTCATTTTCTACTCCATAAAAGGTAAGCTTCTCATGCAGAGACAGAGAGATACACAGATAGACAAATCATTATTAAGCACTTATTACATGCTAGGCACTGTGGGAAGGGACTGTGTTCATTTTTTTATCTAGTATCTATCAGTACACTATACAATAGACATTTAATAAATGCTTTAGCTTAATTAAATGACGGGGACTGTGACATTTTTTATTTTTCCATCTCCACAGCCTGGCACAGTGGTTTGCACATAGCAGGCCTTTATTCAACCATTTAAGAAGCAGCGACCTACCCCATGCAAGGCACTATACTGGGGTACAAAGACAAAATGAAAAACTACCCATGAGGAACTGATACTTAATTGGGGGAGCTTACATTTCACTTAATGAATCTTTACTGAATTCAGTAATTGTTTTATGGGGATAGGGTTACAGAATGGGGGAGAGACTTTTTAAAATTAGCTAAATGCGCATATTGTACCCAGTGAGCATTCTCCAAGTGTCTTCTCTACTCACTCTCTTATTTGGTGACCTCATCGGCATTCATTTCCTCGGAACCCTCACCTCAGCATGTGATTCACAGACTTAATATGTATAGAAGTAATCCCAATCTCTCTTCTGAACTTTAAATCTCACGTCGCCAATTTCTCATAGAACGTTTCAAACACAATGTCCCAAGGATTTCTCAAACTCTACGTGTCCAAACCTGAATTTATTTTTTCCCCAAACCCAGCCCTCTACCAAATACCCCTATTTTTATCAAAGGCACCACATCCATCACCTCAAAGTCACTTTAAACTCCTCACTCCACCACTTAATCAGCTGCCCAATCCTGTAATTTCTACCTCCACAGTGTCTCACACGCCTCTCTGTTCTCAGAGACACCATCTTGGCTCAGGCTCTCGTCTGCTCTTAGACTGCTCTAACAGCCTCCTGATTAGTGTCCCTGCCTCTAGTCTCTCTCCACTCCAAGCCAGCATTCACAACTGCCAGAGTATTTTCCTTTGTCAAAGATCTGACCACATACTCTGCTATCTGATAAATCCCAAGGGCTCTCTCCTGCCTTGAGATAAAACATAAAACCCTGTCTTGCTTTTAAAGCCCTTCATAACCCAGTTACAAACTAAATGTCCACATTTCATGGTTCAGCCAAACTAATATTTTTCTTAATACATAGCATTCTACCTCTCATCTCGATGCCCTAGAACCAGCCACCCCGAATGCCCGGAATGCACCACTTCTTCACCTGTGCTTCTGAGGATCCCTAACTTCACTGCAAGTGCAGCTGAAGCACCATCCTCTAGACCAGAACTTCTTAAACTTTTCCCACTTGAAATCCCTGTAAATCCTGTGAAATCCCTGTTGCCTTTACATGGCCTGAAGGCATACACAGTGCAAAATGCCCATGCTTTGTGCTCAGAACCAAGGCTGCGGTGAAGCTGCACATACGGGCAATCCCTGCCAGAAACACCTCGGATTCACTACACATTTGATTTTGAATTAAGTTTTGGTCATTGTGCGTTCAGAAACCTTTTACCACTGCCAAATTTTTTGGACCGCATATGGGATCCTGACCCAGTTTGAGAAGCTCTGTATCTAGACTATAATTTTCCTGACCCCCCCCCAACTATAATTCCCCTTCACCCAGTACTTTGTATTTATTCTGTACATACTCATAGAGGTACAAGTTGTCTCCCCAAAAGAATGTAAACTCCCTTGGAATAGGATTTGTTCTACTCTTTGCAATTTGGAATTGGAGCAGGAGGCTCAGAGGACAGAGCACCAGCCCTGGAGTTGGGAATACCTATGTCCTAAGAGAAAAACAGGGAGGAAATGAGTAACAATGCAGGTCTGAGAATTTCCGTTTTTAAAACAGCCGTGAAAATATGCCTCTTGACATTGTACTGACCTGTTCGCCAGCCTTTTATCTGCATCAGAGATATCCTTCTTCACTACAATTCTCTTTGCAGGCATTTGCTCAATAGCAGCACAGGTTCTCTGACTGTGGGATGCAATCTCATCTTCGTTATGTTTTCTCTTTTTACTGTTAGCCTTTAAAAGAAACCAAACTATATTAAAGAATTTTCACTCAGCACAAACACCAACTTGTGTAAAATCCTGCTTTTTTCCCCTCTCCTCACCCCTCCTCCCTCAACTGGTAGAACCTTCCACTCTGAAATTACTTTCCATTTACTCTGTATGTGTCTTGTATAAACCTAATTATTAGCACATCTCCTCTCTAAGTTCCTGAGGTGTCAAAGTTTGCTTTTACCTTTCTTTGTGTGCACAGTGCCTGGCACATAATAAGTGCCTGTGATTAACACATGATGATACACTAGATTCAGAGTCAGGAGACCGGCTCTGTTTCTTATTATCCTTATGACCTTGGGACAGGCACCTCATCTTTCTGGGCTTCAATCTCCTCATTATAAAATAAGGGGGCCAGAGTAGACGACTTCTGAGATTCCTTCCAACTATAAACAAGGATCTTATGAAACTAAACATAGGGCGTGGCATAATGGATGGAGAGCTGGCCTCTGACCCAGGACAGTCACTTTGTCTCTAAGCACCCCCAAGAAATCTTCTAAGACTATGAACTGCAGAACGATTCCTATGAATGTACGTTCATAGAGGAAGTTCACTGTAGCAATGAAATTAAATTTCAGCCAGGAGAAAAAAAAAAGTGTTTACGCAAGCACCAGAACACTTCATGATGTACCTCTCTGGCAGCCACGTAGACGGGATGCTGCGCCGGCATGGCTGAGGAGCTGAACAGTGATGCCAGGTGGCCCTTGCCGCTCTTGAAGGGCTTGTTTTGAAACAAGCTGCTGGCCACTTGTCCCACCCGATACTCGCCAGATGAGGAGCCGCTCGCTCTATCTTCCATCGCTTTGCTAGAAGGAAATAAAAGCAAGCATTTTTGTAGCACTTTAAGGTGTGAGAAGTGCTTTTCACTTATCTTATTTGCTCCCCGCAACAGCCCTTTGACACAGATGCTATCATCATTCCCATTTTACATGTGGGGAAACTGAGGCGAAGAGCATTTAAATGATTTAACTGGGGTAAAGGCAAGTTATTGCTCCCTCCTTTTTTGCCTTTCATTGCATATCCGGGACTTAGCACAGTGTTTGGTACGTAACAAGTGCTTACTAAATGCTTGTTAACCGACTGACGTGTGGGAGAAGGGACTTGAACCCAGGGATTCCTTACTTCAAATCCATCTGTTTATTCACTGTGCCATTGTTTACATACAGCTTTAAGGTCTGAGGAACTATACACACATATTTACACATGCACATACATACATGATATAGATTTCTCTATAGAGATAGCCAGAGCCATCTCTGGCGGAGTGGGTGGCACAGCGCAGGGAGTGCAGGGTCAGGAGTCGGGAAGACCTGAGTTCAAATCCTGCCTCCAGACGCTTACTAGCTGTATGACAACGGGCAAGTTACTTAAGCCTGTTTGCCTCAGTTTCCTCATCTGTAAGATGAGCTGGAGACGGAAATGGCAAACCGCTCCAGCGTCTTTGCTAAGGAAACCCCAACTGGGGTCACGGGGAGTAGCGCACCTCTAAAAGAGCTATAGAGGGGTGTGTATATGTATATATAAGTATGCAAGTGTGAAAATATTTATATACATAAATGCATATGTATATACTAATTTGATCCTCAAAGTGGCCCTCTGACGTAAGTACTGTAATTATCCCCGTTTTACAGGAAAGGAAAAAGAGGCTAGGGGAGGTGAAGTGACATCCCCGGGGTCAGTGGCAGAACCTGAACCCAGGTCTTTCCGCCTCCAAGTCCTGCGCTCTCTCCACCACGTCACCCAACTGCCCGGGAGGGGCTGGAGGCTCTAGATGCTCAGCTCCCGGCGGTCGCAGAGATAATTCTCAGGGCACGTCTGCTAACCCCAAATCTCACCAGGGGGAGGGGCCAGCGTGGGCCCGGCCACCCGAGCTCCAGAGCGGATCGAGCACCGCGGGAGGCCGGAGGGAGGCCTCCTCCTTCAGGCGTCTACAGATACCCGGGGGGTGGAGAAGGGCAGCCCCCCGCCCGCGCGCGCGCTCGCTCACGCACGTTCCTCACCTGTCTCCTGTCGGCTTCTTCTTCCGTTTAATCTTCCCTTCCGTAGCCATCTCGGCTGCAAGAAAGCGTCACCGCAAGCCGCGGGGCCACAGGATCCCGTCGACTTCCGACGCTCGTGACGCCACTTCCGCCCTGGGACGGACCGCCCCTTTTCCCTCCCTCCTCTCCCTCGTGCAGAAATCTAATCTTTTCCTGAGCTTGTGGATACCTCGGTTGCCCTTGCTGCATAATTATAATGAATGATGCCAAAGCTTGGCGGGCTGCAAAAACGAGCCGAACCCCTCCTTCCGATTTGTGGCTATGGAATACTGCGTATGCCGTTTTAGAGGTTGGGAACTGTGGATTAGGGAGTGTCGAAAGTACTTTCAAACGGGATCTATTTTGCTGATCATCTTTTACGTGTTCTTTAATTTTGCTGGTCTGCTTTCTTTTTCTTTTTAAGTCTCTTAGAAGGGATGGCTCCCTGTTTGCGGGGAGGGAAGAATACATTCAGAAATACATGAGATCTAGAAACAAAAGGCATTCATTAATAGATCATTTTTAAGACGATACTCAGAAAATGGGCGGGCGATGTAGAATAAGAGAGCATACCCCCTCTTAAAAAAATGCAGGTACGGATAGGCCAGCATCGTTGTTAAACCTGGGAACTGCATCCTTCTTCAGGAACTTTAAAAGGGTCAAATTACCAAGCATTTATTATATTTCTACTGTGTGCCAGACACTGTACTAAGCTCTGCAGTTATGAAAAAAAAAAGCAAAAAACATCCCCTACCCTCAAAGGAGCCCACAATCCAATGGGGAAGGCAGTATGCAAACAGGTTACATTCAAGATAAATTAGTAATCTCAGAGAGAAGGCTACTAGGATTAAGAGGGATTTGAAAAGGCTTCTTAAAGAAGGGGCCATTTGAGTGGATATTCGAAGAAAGCTAAGGGGCCTGAGATGAGCAGGGAGAGAATTCCAGGCAGGGGGTATAGCCTTGTGAAAATGAACAGAGCTCAGAGGTAGAGTGTCTTGTGAGGAACAAAAGGGAGGCCAGTGCCATAGGCAATTAATGAGATTTATTTTTTTAGTTGGGGAATCACTCCATTGTTTCTACTCTATTATGCCCAACCCCACTCATTTCTGCCTAGCTTCTAACATCACTCAGCTGAAAACTATCGTCCATAATTACCAATTATCTTTTTTTAAAAAAGTACTTTTTTTAAAATGTTACTTTTATTTTTCTTTTACTTTTTTGGTCAATTTACAACAATTCTGTTTCCTCTCACCTCCCTGCAAATAAAAAACAAAACAAAAAAAAAACCCAAAAAACTCTCATATTGCATTCACATAGTCAAGCAAACAAAATTTTCACAATGACCAAGTTCAAAAATCTGTCTCATTCTGAACTCTGAGTCCATCACCTATGAGGAGGTAGGTACCATCCTTTATTCCATACCTCTGGAATCCTGGACAGACATTAGATAAATCAGAGTTCTAAGTCTTTACTACAGCTAAAGTATGATAGATTTTGCTCTAGGTCCTTATTTTATTCTGTGTGAATCTTTGAGTTTAAAGTGTATTTCATGTCATATTGTTGTATTGTGTTTTCTAAGCCATTTTGCTATACTCTTCTGTTTCAACGTTAAGTTTATCCCATTTACATTCAGTTATGATTGTTTTTTACCCCTTGTTCTCTTATACTTCATATTCTGTTTCCTTCCCCCTTTTTATAAAGAAGAGAGTGCTGAGAGAAAAAGTGTGTGCTTGGCACCAATATTCTAGGTTTAGTGAATTCGGTTTCTACTTCTTTATTTCTCTTCTCTTTCATCCAGAACCCAATCATAGGTTTTATTCTTTATTTTTTAAAAGCCTTTCTTTGCAATCTACCCATCTCAGAGTTCATTTTGCTTAGATTTCTCCCCTTTCTCTCATTTTCCTACTGAAAGAAAGGTATTTTTGTATCCATCTCTTGTGTGTGTATTCCCTCCTTTGATCAGATGAAGGTGAGATTCAAGTGTTGCCCATTCTACCCACCCTTCCTTGTTTGTATAGATTCATTATATCTCATATAACTGTGTCTGTATTTCAAAATTTTTACAAAGGAGCAGAATCAAGATGGCAGAGTGACTGCATTTTTCCCAATTCACCTAGCACACTTCCTCCACAACAACCTAGAAAATGCACCAGACTGAATTCTGATCAGGAAAACCAATAAAAATTCACAGCAAGTTATTTTTCCAGCCAAGGACCTCTAAGGAAAATAGAGAGGGTGAGCATTAGGGCAGAGGATGGCCAGGATGCAGCACATAAGGAGTAAGAACTATTCCAGTGGCCAGCATTGGAAGCAGTGTGGCATTAAAAAGATTCCAGGGGACCCCTAAAACAGAAAAGGGGGGCCAACTGGAAACTCTGTCAACCACTGGCCAGTTCCAGGGTGAAGAGGAACAATCTCATGGGAGATGAGCTCTACCTGTAATTTTAAAAAATCAAATAACAGCAATAGGGGGAAAATGGAGAAATAAATCAGAGCTATGCAAGAAAGTTAAGAAAAGAGCATTACGAGCTTTGTAAAAGAGTTACAAAATATTCTGAAGAAAATAATTCCTTTAAAGTTAGAATTGGCTAAATGGTAAAAGTGGTACAAAACCTCACTGAAGAAAATAATTCCTTAAAAATTAGAATTGGCCAGGTGGAAGCTAATGACTCCATGAGACACCAAGGACCAATAAACCAAAATTTAATAAAGATTGTAAAAATAGAAGAAAATATGAAAAGTCTCAAAGATAAAACCACTTACCTGGAAAATAGACTGAAGAGATAATTTTAAAATCATTGTACTAACTGAAAGCCATGAACCAAAAAAAAAGCACTTAGACATGACATTTTAAGAAATAATACAGGAAAACTTCTCATATATCTTTGAACCAGAAGCCATAGTGTAAATTGAATGAATCCACTGGTCACCTCAAAGAAATCCAAAAATAAAAACTCCCAGAAATATTATGGCTCAAATTTAGAACTCCTAGATCAAGGAGAAAAAACTGCAAGAAAGCAGAAAGAAAAAAAATTCAAGTACTATGGAGTCACAATCAGGGTCACACAAGATTTAGCAGCCACCAATTTAAAGACACAGAAGACTTAGAATATGATATGATAAGACTATAACAAGGAATAATCTACCAGCAAAACGGAGTATAATCTGACAGGGGAAAAAGGAATCTTTAATGAAATAGA
>JAQQSZ010002997.1:0-14580 GCA_028646595.1 Phalanger gymnotis
TTAAATCACCAGATATGTTCTCATAATAGAAAATTTTTTTCATGTAGAAAGTCTGTTCTCATGGTTAAATATCAGTATTATTAATTATTTCTTGTTATAACCAAATATAGTAGCTCCAAATTGTGAAATTTTATCACATCCCTTTAAAAACCCAATTCACATATATCAAAAACAGATGAAAATGGCTGTAATATCATTTCTTACCACACAATGGTCTTTTCAAATTTCACAATCTAAGAGAATTTTAGAAACACAATGCAATTTTAGAAATACAGAAACAATAATTTTCAGATGACATCAATTGCATTTCCAGATTACCACATATAGAAATTATTCAACTTATTACTTTTGGAATTTAAAAACCACTTCAAAAGTTAACAATTACATTAAATCTGAGACAGATAATAATAAGGGTATGTCTAACATATACCAGATGTTATGTTAAGCATTTTACAATCATTATCATTTTGATCCCATAACAACCATCATTATTATTTTCCCTTTACAAATCAGGAAACAGGTCAAACAGAGATTAAAATGCAGTTTTGCAATTGGAACAAAGAAGTGTGAAGTTACCTAGAGCAGTAGCTGGTATCCCAGTGGTGAAAATTTTGGGAGGCAGAAAGTCTAAATCCATCTACCTCATCCTTCTCCCACAACTGCAGAATTTACTGAGCCTAGGGCAGTTTGCAACTGCTGGGGAAAGAGTCGGCGAATGCATAGGACCTGGGTGACATTTCCAAGCTTTGCCAAAAAGGATGGGCTGAAAAGGTACCCAGGGGCACAGGACTGTCAGGTTACTGTCAGTCTGCGAATTTCTGTCCTTCTTCTCCTTTTGCCAGGTAGGGAAGGGTGATTTAAGTTTTCCCTACAGTTCCCCTGCATTCTCTTCTAATCTAATCTGGGACAAAAGGAGTTTGTTTTAGCTGCTCTAACTTTTACTGCAGCCCTGGCTTGGTCAGAGACAGGACAACAATGGTGAAAGATCTCAATGATTGTAACTCAAGTAAACTTCACCTTTTGCTCACTCCTTAAAAACCTTTTTGCACTTAAATCTAAGGGAAAACATTCCCTCTTAACTTTGGGGAGGGAGTGGGGAATGATAAGTGATCAGCATTGGGAGGAGATGTTTCAGCAACAGTGTGCTCCTGGAGTGATTTTACAGTCTCAGGAGTTCTCTCTCAAAATCCAACTAACCAGTTTCCAAACTTTTAATGAATAATCAATCCCAGAAACTGCTAAAATGTTTCAGCTCTATTTTTTTTTTCTGCAAGTCCAAGTTGGCCAGACCAGACATTACAAAAAATAGAGTCTCTGTTTCCCTAACTGCAGCCTTAGAATTCTCTGGCTACCTGCGGTTCAGATTTTACACGGTATAGACATAGAGCACACGCTCTCACACAGACAATTAACAGACAATAAACAAAACAAATACAGAACAAATCCAGACTGAGCTCAGAGTTTAAACAACAGAGAATTAAAAGCTTTCATGAGCTGGGTATTAGCACACCTATGGTCTTTGGGGAAGCCTTGGCGTTCCTGATTTTTCTGATTCTCCACATCCTATCCCTTAGGAAGGGGGAAAGGGGAGATGGAGGAGGCCTAGGGCAGGTAAGGGAAGGCTAGGAGTAAGGATAAACTGCATTTATCCTCCCCATAATCAGAGCCTCTAAGGGAAGGAAGCAGGAATAAGGCAGAAGGCAAAAAAAAAAAAAAAAAAACAGAGCCCTTAAGGGAAAGGAGGAAAGGGGGGGGAGGAGAAGAGAGAGGAGGCAACCGTAGCAGAACAGTTACTCCTCTCCGGTTAGAGTAGGTACTGGGAGGCAGAGGGGGAGGAGATAACAACAAAGTGCAGTTTTTCTCCCCCAGATCCGGGCCTCCAAGGGAAGAAAGGGAGGGAGGGGGTGAGGAATAGGGTGGAGGGAGTAGAGGAATGGTTGGACTTCTAATTCTAGCTTTTGGCTGATCCATAGCTAATTTTATAGATCAATCATAGATCAGGGGATCTATGTGTGTTTGCCAGCAGATCTGTGTTTTACTCCAGATTTGATGCCTGCCCCCAGAGCTAGTTTAAAGGGAATTATCAGACTTCATCCAATTTTGTGGGAGTCTTTTTTGGAAACTGGGAAGACAGACAACTTACTCCCACCTTGTCAAGGCCAAAATTCCAGGAAAAAATGAATCCTATGGCACCTGAAGCTTTGGCAAGGTTGGGCTGCATTGTCCCATTTCCATCATTTTCATCCAAAGTTCACAGCACTATAACTGTTAAACCTGAAAGTTTGGTTGAAGGAGGCAAACAAGCTAGGTGATAGAAAAATCCATGTTCTTTATTATTTTCCCTTAAAGCAAAGCTAAGCTAGCTTACTTATATGTACAAGGAGTCAGAGCATAAGCTCTGGCTGTCAGAACAAAGGAATGAGAAAACTTACATACGTTATTTTAGCAGACCCAGCAAGCCTGTATTGCCTTACTTTTATGGCCCCCATGTATGTTTAACCATGATATAAGAAGAGGATTTTCCTTAATGGAATATGTTTGTAAAGACAAGAGTGTTGATGAAGGTCATTTAAAATATATACCCATAGAATATTGAGTGAGGTGGTCTTCTTAATGGCTAACAGGGCAAAGAATGTCCTTAGGTCAGTCTTATCTGGCCTTGTTGACAGAGGTAAGGGCAAACTGAGCAAACTTTTAGAGAACAAAGAAGCCCAGGTCCTGGATCTTCTTCCAGTTACTCATTAGTTCAGCCTCTGGGTCTGGTTGAAATTAAAAATTATATAAAATGTTCCACGATGGTAACAAGGGAGATCAAAACACATACTACAAGGAAGACGTCAAAGTCAAAAAATCTTACATCCAAAACATGAAAGAAAATATGAATTGGATTCAAGGCATAGAAGAGTTTAAAAAGGATTTTAAAAATCAAGCAAGAAAGGCAAGAGAAAAATGGGGAAGAGAAATGACAATGATGCAAGAAAATCATGAAAAAAAGAGTCAATACCTTATTAAAGGAGGTATAAAAATACTGAAGAAAAAAACACGTTAAAAGTACAACAGAAGAGGCCAAATGGCAAAAGAGGTATAAAAAACCAATGAGGATATGAATGTCATGAAAGGCAGAATTGACCAAATGAAAAAAGATACACAAAAATTCAATAAAGAGAAGAACTCCTTAAAAAGTAGAATTAGCCAAATGGAAAGAAAGTACAAAGGTTCACTGAAGAAAATAATTCCTTAAAAATTAGAACTGAGGATGTGGAAGCTAAAGACCTCATGGGTACATCAAGAAACAACAACAACAAAAAAAAATAAAAAACTGAAGAAAAGGGAAAAAAAGAACAAAATGAAAAATATCTCATTGGAAAAACAACTGACTGGGAAATAGATCCATGATAGATAATTTAAAAATTGTTGGACTATCTACAAGCCATGGTAAAACTAAAAGCCTAGATATCATCTTTCAAGAAATTATCAAGAAAACTTCTCTGACATTCTGGAATCACAAAGCACAATGGATAATGAAAGAATCGACCACTCACCTCCTGAAAGAGATTCCAAAATTTAATCTCCCAGGGATATTATAGACAGATTCCAGAGCTCTTACATAGAAAAAAAAAAAATATATATATATATACATATATATATGTATGCGTGTGTGTCTGTGTGTATATATATGTGTGTATGTGTGTATATATGTGTATGTATGCATATATATGTATATACATATGTATGTATGCATATGTGTGTATATGTATATATAAAATCAGTCAGAAAGAAAGAAGGTTTCATGGAGTTATAATCAGAATAGCACAAGAATTCATGTCTTTCATTTTAAAAGCTCAGAGACCTTAGAATATGATATTCTGGAGGGCAAAGAAGCTCAGATTACAACCAAGAAACACCTACCTAGCAAAACTGAGTGTAATCCTTCAGGAGAGGAAAAATGGATATCCAATGAAATAAGGGACTTTCAAGTATTCCCGATGAATAGCCCAGAACTGAATAGAAAATTTTATTCGCAAATTCAAGAGAACCACAAAATGTAAACAGGAAAGAGAAATTATTGGGGACTTAATAAAGTTAAACTGTTTAAATTCCTTCATTGGAAGATGGTACTTGTAATTCATAAGAACATTGTCATTATTAGGCATTTAAAAGGAGTATATATAAATAGAGGACAGAGTTGTGAGTTGAATATGATGAGATGATATCTAAAAACATAAAATTAAGAGGTGAGAATGAGAATGGACTGTAAAAAAAGGAGAGGGAGAGGTAAAATAGGGTAAATTATCACACATAAAGGAGAAAAAATAAAGATTTTACAGTGGAAGGGGAGAAGAGGGAGGTGATGGTTAATGTTTGAATTTCATTCTTATCAAAATTGGCTGAAAGAGGGAATAACATGCACACTCAACTGTGTATAGACATCTATATTGCACTATAGGAAAGTTGGAACTGAAGGAATAAGAGAGAGGATGTTGTGATAGAAAGGAGGGCATATTGGGGAAGGTGGTAATCAGAAGCAAAACACTTTTGAAGAGGGACAGGGTGACAGGAGAGTGAGAGAGGGAATAGAATGAAAAGAGATCAATAGAAATACGTTAGCAATCATAACTGAAAAAAAATACTGAATCAGTTTTCCCTGATAAAAGCCTCATTTCTAAATTATATAGTAAACTGTGTCAAATTTATAATTAATTATAAATTATAATTAATACAAATTATAATTATAAACATATATAATATATAAATATAAATTACAAAATTATAATTAATACAAAAATAAGTCTTTCCCCAATTGAAAAATGATCAAATGATGTAAGGAGTCAGTTTTCAGGTGAAGTAATCAAAACTATGTATAGCCAAATTTAAAAAAAATTGCTAAAATGATTATGGCTTGGGGAAAAGCAAATTAAAACAATTCTGAAGTTCTACTTCACACTTATTAGGTTAGCTAATAAGGGACAAAAGGAAAATGCTGAATGTTGGAGTACATGGAAGAAAATTGAAGGGCTAATGCACTGTTGGTGGAGTTGTGAACTGATTCAACCATTATGTAGAGCAATTTAGAATTTTGCCCCAAAAGGCAACTGAACTGTGCATACCCTTTGACACAGCAATACCACTACTAAGTCCATATCACAAAAAAATATGACAAAAACCAAAATAAGGAAGAAGATCTATACATAGATAAGTATTTATAACAACTCTTTTCTTGTCACAAAGAATTGCAAGTTGAGGGGATGCTCATCAGTTGGGGAATAGATTAAGAGGTTGTAGTATATGATTGTGATAAATTCCTGTTATGCTCTGAGAAATGATGAGCAGGATGCTTTCAGGAAAAAAACAAAAACAAAAACAGAAACAAAAACCTGGAAAGACTTATATGAAATGATGAAAAGTGGCAATAGGTAGCACCAGGAAAACACTTTACATAGTAACAGCATTAGTGTAAGATGGTCAGCAGTGAATAACTTAGCTACTTTTTTCAATACAATTATCCAAGATAACTGAAGGACTTATGATGAAAAAATACTATCCATTCCCTGAGGAAAAAAAATTGATCATGTCTGAATATATATTGAACCATATATTTGTTTTTACTTGCTTTATTGTTTTGGCCAACAAACCTTAATGACACAGCAGAAAAAGAGTGCATTTTCAGACATACAATTAAAAAATTATAACAGCAAAATAATTTAATAGAACACATCTTTTTTTTTTTATCTTTGCCATCAAAACCTTATGTAATTATTATCTTAAAAGCAAAGGCAAATGGAAAAGAAATGAAGTACGTATATTATGATTTTTTTTCAGCTTATTCATTACTTTCTGTCAGGATTCAATAAAGCTTTAGCCAATCTCTAAGCAGTGTTTTTTTTTTATTTTGCCCTGATTATTAAAGGTATTCATATGATCAAATTAAAAGAATGTAAATAAATTGAATGGGTACCATTAAAAGTCCTTGAAATTGTAATTAAAGGATCTCATATACTCTCTCAAATGAGGAAATCCTGAATAATTTGTACCCTGACTGAATTATTTTGCCCTTAAGTATGAAAAAAAACACTAGAGGATAATTGGTCCAAAGGCTAATAACTAATAACCAAATTAAACAATTGTGTAATCAGTAATTAATTACTCATTTAAAGTGAAACCAGAAGATAAGCTCATGTATGCTGTGAGTTTAATATATTTGCTTAAGAACTAATTAGAACTGGAGTTGAATATAGCTATTCCTTTAATAAGGTTGGATTTTATTTTTACATTGGTAACATCTACACACTATTTTATTTTCCTAAAATAAGCATGTAGGCATGAAATCTGTGGTACTGCAATTTTTTTATTCATTAAGTCATCTAATTTATTCTTCCAGGATTTCATCTTTGTTTGTCCAGCTAATTCCAGGATGAAACCACTTAACCATTTTATTATTGGGATGAGAAACAGACATTCATCTTACTCAAAATGATTTGGAGAGATCATGCAAATGAGCATATTTTTAAACACATTGATTGAGGTAACTTCTGTTGTGATGGATATCTTTTAACATAGAGTTCTTCATTCTTCATTCATCTAGAATCTAGAATACTAAGGAAAGAAGTATTGATATACAGTCAGAATGTCTGGGTAAACACACATACATATATACACATATGTATATGTATTAGATAGAGATATGTGTGTATACACACATATACATCCTTCTATAAAATATGAAAATATTAGATATAATGTATGTTATATATTATATGTAATACACACATATAGCTATATCTATCTCACTACAATAGTATTTGTTACATGGAATGGCTTTCTTGGTAATGAAGTGATTGCATGTGTGTGTGTCTGTGTGTGTGTGAGTGCATGTATATATATATATGTGTGTGTGTGTGTGTATGTATGTATATATATGTGTGTGTATGTGTATATATGTATGTGTATATGTGCATATGTATATACACATATATTCATTATACATTCAGTGTGTCTATATATATGTATGTATTCATTGTGTGTGTATTTCTGTGTGTGTGTGTGTGTGTTTGTATGTGTGTGGCTATAATCCATACAAGATAGAATCTCTGAGCTGACTTAGTTAACATTGACGATATTGATGATTTCAATAGTTTTTCATATGATTAAATGAAAAACAATTAAAATACATGTTGCAAAATGATGAAGAATAAACAAGGCTTATAAGATATATGAGACCATTACTCTACATTGCAAGGATGGGAGGTCCACAGATATATAACATTGCATAGATGAATAAATTTTTACATATTTTTTCTTCTTTTTTAATCCTTTGTCTTAGTGGATGCCAACCTAGGAGTTGGAAGGAAAAGTATACAGGGTTAATTTCGATGATATTAAAAGGGAAGATATAAAAATATGAAAAAAAAAAGAATTTCCACCATGTTAAAGTCTCTTGTGTAAATATAAGAGGACATGGAGAGTTCAACATTTATCTATCTATCTATCTATCTATCTATCTATCTATCTATCTATCTATCTATCTATCTATCTATAACTGTATAAACTTCTGTTTACACAGTGCCCTAAAATAGAATTATCATTACTCCATCGTTTTTATTAACCTAAATGTATTTTATCAATAAAGTTGAAAAGGTATTTTTTTGTTTAAAAAATTTCTGTTGTGCACTTTTTAGGCTCCATCACAAATAATTCATGTCATCACAAAGTAATTATAACTTTTATTTTAAATCAAGGCCATGTCTCTGTAAAATTATACAGTATGCTTATACAACTTGGAAAGTAAAAAAGAAAAATTGAATGATTTTTTTAATAATAAAAAAGACTGTGAAAATATTGACATATAAAGTGGCATATTTATAGTTTTACTCTAACACTAATTTAAAAATCTGCATCTAATTTGAAAAAAAATTCTCACCATAGCTTCCATATCAAATTTATCAAATTAAATATATTATAAGATGTGTGCTTGAACATTTTACTTGGAGCTCAACAAACAATTCTCTTAGATTTTTAAATGAAAATAAAAAGAGAAAGAAATCAATGAAGTTAGAGAGAATTTTCTTAAAAAGAAAAGTTAAATATATAGATTCATCTTATTTTTAAATTTTTATTTTTTAAATATGATAAAAGCTTAGGATTTCAGGATTTTATGGGTATTTCAAGTATTATCAAGCATTTCTAGTCTATCAGTATTATCAAGTATTTCAACAATACTCCTTTTGTGTTAGAGAATTTTTTTACAAATATTCTTAGCTCACACCTCCTTTCTAGTACATGTTCAATTTAGTTGTTTGAACATTGATTAGCTTTTAAAATATATTAATTTTGAAAGAACAAAATCAGAAATATTCTTCCCATACTGCCAACAGGTGGAGAGTCAAGACACTGTCGTATATGATGACCCCTGGGAAGAGTGATATCAGATTTCTTTGAGCTTTTGCATAGAAGAAGGTTATTAAGTCATGTCCAAACATGACCTGGCAGCTTCATGAATCTACATTTCAGGCAACATTGACCTAAGTCTGAAAGTTCATTCCTCACTCCTCCAAGACTTCAATGCTGGACTGATAAGTTGCAACACTCTGAATGGAGTTCACTTACAGGACTCTTGTTGCCTCACTCTACTCAGCCATGGTAGTTTGTAAGTTAATAGTAGCTTGCTGTCCTTCAGACAGAAGCATGAAAGAACAGATACAATAAGGACAAACACAACAACAAGTCCATCCACTCTTGTCTTCATTCTGTCTTTGGTTTAAAGAGAGTTCAAGGCTCCTCCCTTACCCAGAGGTCTGCAGAAGATTTTCCTCCTCACCAAGACACGGAGATCATAAAAGACTGACTCAAGAGAATTACTTCTTGCTGGCATTTTTAAGTACTCCTCAGCTCAGGTTTAATGGCCAATCATAGTTTCTCTTTACTAAGTGTCTAAGATTCTAGCAAGTATAGCATTTCTCCAAATGTTCCAAATCTTTTCAAGGCATTTTTATTACACATTATTATTTATTTATAGAGACAGATTCCTCAGAGTCTTCTATGTGAGGGACAATATCATAATCACTGTTACAAAAATATTCTGTATGAACAATACAGTTTTGTTTCTAATAAATATTCCTAATGTATAATAATAATTGATGCAGGGGGATAGATAATTGCATCTGAATTTCATGTAATGCCTCTGATGTTTACTAGCTCTATGACCCTGAAAAAATGACTGAACATGCTTGCTTCAGTTTACCCAATAGTAAAATGAGAATAATAATAGCATGCATGTCACAGTATTGTTGTGAATATAAAATTAGATAATATTTGTAAAGCATTTTACAAATCTAAAAGCATTATCTCTCTCTCTTTCTCTCTCTCTCTCTCTCCCCTTACTCACACAAATATACATATATATTTACACATATATACATATGTATAAATACATGTTCTTATATACATACATACATAAATATATTTACCTGACCCAGTGCTTTGATGTATAAAGTAATCATGTAGTAGATAGAGTGCTGGGGCCTGGAGTTATGAAGTCTCGAGTTCAAATCCAATGTCAGACACTTACTAAATGTGTGACCTGGGTAACTTTCTTAACCTCTGTCTCAGTTTAGTTATGAAGATAATAACAATCTTCCTCTCTAGGTAGTTGTAAAGATCAAATGAAATACTAACTATGAAGCATTTAGCACAGTAGCTAGCATTAAGTGTTGTAGGTAATTCTTATTATTATTTGAAATAAAAATGTCAAGAAGATTAGGAATATGTGGCTAAGAACATTTGGAATAACATAATTACATACAAATGTTTGGATTCAAAATGAATGAAATTCAAATTAAATAAAAAAATAACTACAAAGAGTTTTAACTTTCTCTGTGACTATAACTCTTCTCTGAACTTAGAGGTTAAATTTGCCAATTGCAAGTAAGGTGTTTTTGACCAATGGCTTTTCCTCTTTGAATTACCGTGTTCTCATCTTTCGAACAATATTAAGAAATACAATCTCCCTTTTTTATATTTTTCCTCCTTCTTTCCTGTGGGGTAAGATACCCAATTGAGTGTGTAAGGTATTTCTTCCTCAGGTCAAATCCATTGAGAGAGATTCACTCATTCCCCTTCACCTGCCCCCTGTTCCCTTCCTACAGAACTGCTTTTTCTTGCCACTTTTATGTGAGATAATTTACCCCCTTCTATGGGAGGACAGATAGGGGGAGGAGGTAATCAAAAACAAACACATTCAAAAAGGGACAGGGTCAAGGGAGAAAATTCAATAAAGGGGGATAGGTTAGGAAGGAGCAAAATATACTTGGTCTTTCATAACATGAAAATTGTGCAAGGGTTTTACATAATGATACACATGTGGCCTGTGTTGAATTGCTTGCCTTCTTAGGGAAGGTGGGTGGGGAGAGAAAAGAGGAGAGAATTTGGAACTCAAAGTTTCAAAAACAGATGTTCAAAAACAGAAAAAAAAGTTTTTGCATGCAACTAAGAGATAAGATACACCGGCAATGGGGTATAGAAATTTATCTTGACCTACAAGAAAGGAAGGAAAAAAGGGATGGGAGGGTAGTGGGGTGACAGAAGGGAGGGCTGACTGGGGAATGGGGCAACCAGAATTTATGCCATCTTGGAGTGGGCAGGAGGGTGAAATAGGGAGAAATTTCATAATTCAAACTCTTGTGAAAATCAATACTGAAAACTAAGTATATTAAATTAAATAAATAAATTTTAAAAAATGTAAAAGCAAAAAACCAAACCAAAACAAAAAAGTATAATGACACTAAAAAGTAACTACTACTGAGAATATGAGAAACTATTTGTTAAAAGACATGAAGAGAGGGCTTTAAACTTAAAAAAGCCATACTGTCACGTTTTATAATGTGTTTAAGCTAAATTTTGATCTTGTTTAATGTTGTGTTTATTAATTAAATATTTAATTAAAAAATAAACACAACTCCACTGAAAGGATAAGCTTGTTGTGAGGATAACATAAAATTTGTGAACTTTAAAGCCCACTGAGGATGTAAATGATGGGTAAGTTTCAACCCTTGTAATGGCAAACAAAGTAGGACTTTTCAGTTGTTTTTTTTTTTTTGTTTGTTTGTTTTGGAGTGATTCTTAGCACTAAGGCAATCAAGTGTCTTTGATTGAATAAAGATTTTTTGATGATCTGGTTAAGTCACAAGAAAGCCTAAGTCACATGAGTTTGAGTCACATGGTTGTAATACTCTTTGTGGGCTGACCCTGAAGAGTGTATATATACCCTGAAGTTAGCACTTTGCTTTGGGGCCTCACTCATTGTAAGGTCTTCCTGTGATTTGGCTGATGAGACTGAGTAGCTGTTGTGGAGATCCCCAGTTTTGAAAACCCAAATATTGGTGCTTCTCTCTCTGGTAATGATGTATATATTGCTATGGACAGACAGTTAGAAGCTCTGTCTGATGAATTGTGTTATTAGCTCTGTTTATATAATTTCTGCTTGTAACTTCTGTTTGTGTTTTCTCTAAAGTTCAGGTTGCTGACTTTTTCCCTTGAACTAAGTGAATGATATGTTTATGTTTAATTAAATTGCAATTGTAAACCCCTTAAAGTTGCTTTCCTTAGAAAAGAACCTGTGTTAGCAGCCCTTCTGTGCACTGGTGTTATTGCCCTTACACTGTCACAGTAGCTGCAAGCAGCATTGTTATTAGAAAATGGAATAGTTGGCAGGATCTGTGGACTAAAAGGAAAGTATGGGTTCTAGGATAATTGTTTGTTTTCTAGTTATGGTAACTATGATTCTGTGAAGCCATGGAACTGCAGAGAGAAGAGCCCTCCAAGAGTGCAGAGGAGACCTTCTGAGAGCCCACAGGAGGCTGTGAGAATGCATAGGCGCCCCCAAGAGCACAGAGGAGACCTCTGAGAGCTCAGAGGAGCAGAAAACTGCCTGCCTGCCTGCCTACTTTGGTGAGGCTAGAGAGGGAATAGAGTGTTGCCTGCATGTGAACCCAGGCAAGAGCTGGGAGTTTTCAGTACTCAGAGAAGGAACCATGGGGTTTGGAAATCACCCTCAAGTCAAGACAAAAGAGGATTTTTCTTGGACACTCTGTATTGACTGAGGAGATTTTAACTTGCTGTAACCTAAGGGTGGATGGCGTTAGTATTTTTTCTGACAATCCTTAAGGATGATATGCTGTGCTAGGGAAGACTCTGGGGTGGGACTCTTACTTGTGTAAACAAGTAATTTGGAGAATGCTACTGAATGAAGTTTTGCTTATGGATGTTGCTATAAATATTATGGTTTAGTTTATTGAACAATGATATATGCTGTGTGGGAATTCTGAGAAATTCTATAATGTATACTGACTTATATGTTTTATTTAAGACTACATGGCCATATTACTAAAAGGTTATCATGTGATGGGATCACAATGTTTAGTGTCTCTATTTGGTCCAGGACCCACAGCCATTTAGATGGTAATGCCAAGGATCCTGGAGGGGTGGAATATAATGGCAAGCAAAGTGGTACTTTTCACTGCTTTTTTTTTCTTTTGGAGCCTCAGCACTAAGGCAATCAAAGGCCTTTGATCGAGTCTTGCCTTTGTTTCAATCAGGAGTCTTTGATGGCCTGCTTAAGTCACAAGAAAGCCTAACTCACATGAGTTTGAGTCGAATGGTTCTGACACCCTGTGTGGGCTGAAGAAGTAGACATATACTCTGAGGTTAGCATTTTGCTTTATGAGCTCATTCGTTGGAAGAGTGTTCCTGTGATTTGGCTACAGGAGACTCTGGGTAGCTGTTCAGAAGCCCCCACCCCAGCTTTGAAAACCCAAATGTTGGGGGTTATCTCTGATAAGTATGTATCTATTGCTATGGACAAACAGTTTGAAGCCCTGTCTGTTGATTTGTGTTTATTGCTGTGTTTAGATGATTTCTGCTTATAATTTCTGTATGTTTTTTCTCTGAAGTTCAAGGTGCTGACTTTTTTCTCTTGAACTAAGTTAACGATATTTGTATTTTTAATTAAAATGAGATTGTACACCCCTTAAAGTGGCTTTCCTTAGAAAACCAGATCAATGAACATGTTCTAGCAGCCCTCTTGTGTACTGCTATCATTGGCCTTACACAGCCACAGTAGCTGCAAGGGAGCATTGTTGTTATAGCCCTATATATAATCCTTAACATATAATTATCTCTTGTTACTGGCTCTTATTAATTTTATTGAATTCTAAAGTAATCAAGGAATAGATTTTAATTTGCTCTATTAAATTACTGACTGAGACATCTCCTCCATTAATCTATTAATTTTGAGGCCCTATCCAAATTTATCAAATATTTTGTGTAATGAAAATGGAACTATTTTCCTATAAGTGTGTATTCATTTTTATAGTCAATCCCTAATACTATCCATTAAGGTTATTGGCTATGCAAATTATTAGAACTGAAAGAAACATAAAAGTAGAAATCCATTATATTAATCAATTATGCAAACCTTTTTTAATAACTAGTATATGTATCTAATTGAACCTTTAATTCTGACCCTATATAAAATAGTATTTGAGATGTATGTATTACTTTATTGGTACGCACATTCCCTCAATCAATGTAGACCATCATATGTTTGTTTCAGGGGCCTTTTCATCCTTTTTAATTCAGACCTATATTTATTCATAAACATTCTGTTATATATGTGTATATATATATATATATATATATATGTATATGTGTGTGTGTGTATATATGTGTACATATATATGTATATATATATGTGTGTGTGTGTATGTATATGTATGTATGTATGTATATATATATATATATATATGTAATAGACATATTGGGTGCTCTCATATGGTTCTGTTATTATTTTGCAGAAATGATTGTATCATGTTCTCAATGCATCTATTGTAATATAATTTCAGTTGTTTTTATCATAAATTTTGTTAATGATATCATTTATTCTACTTTTATGTGTAAGTTTTTATCCATTATTTGTTAAAGTCTATCTATACATATCACGCACATTTCTGTTACTTTTGGAGTGATTTGAACTTTTAGATTTTACATATTGTGTTGTTGTTTTCAATGTTGACCATACAGGGCATGCTACATACCTACTGCTTGAGTCTTTTTAATGGTGAAGGGTAAGTCATGACTGTCTCAGACTCAAGGGTCTTGTCATCTACCAAACCCAAGGTACACATAGTGGGTGTTCAGTGGAAAACAAATTCTTTACCATTCTTAGGTGATAACTCATTCATCTAGATAGATACTTTTAAGATGATGATACTAGTTTAGGAGTATTATTTATATGAGCTTATCTAAATAGGCATTTTGTTTATGTCAAGTGGTGCCATTGAAAAAGTCCTCTTATCTTTCCTATATATTATAATTTATTTGACTTTAGTCACCTGTGTATGGTAGTAGAAGATAAATAATACGCATAGATTAAAAACTTAAAGAGATCTCGAAGTCCACCAATTCTAATCTGTTCATTTTATACATAAGTAAATCACAGGACAGAAAGTTTAAATTTCATTTACAGGGTGATATAAGTAATAAATATATTAGGTAGAATTTGAACCCAGGGTTTTCTGAGTTCAGGTA